>JAQFYC010004860.1:0-15850 GCA_034694165.1 Tomocerus mixtus | reverse complement strand
TAAGGATATGTATGTAGGATTCAAGCAAATTCATAATACTCACTCGGGCGGGCTGTATATGGTGGCTTGGCAGTTTTATACTAATTACTAAATACTAATTAGTATCAATATCAATACTAATAGCAGTTATAGGTTTGTAAATCTCTGTTTGATTTTCCAAACTGCTGCCAGAGTGTCTAATAATATATAACGAACTTAAAATTAAAGTATTGGTGAAAATTTTAATTAATGTTCCTATGTAAAATGAGAAAATTCCCTTTTACTTCTGGACATACAATATTCATATTTACATTATTTTTAGGATAAACTTTCTCCAAATATTTTTAAAATGTTTAATTAATTATGCAAACCAGCAACCAGCTATTAACAATTATAACTTTTAGTGCTAGAAGAGTCAGTCCTTTGGAATGAAATCCCAATTTAATTGAAAATTTTAATAATTCTGTTAAAGTTTACGAGACTTTCCTACAAATGGAAAGTCCTATGGAAAGTCCTAGTGCACGAGTACCCTGTTGACTGTAACATATTTTATGCACTTACTTTCTCCACAGCTTATAAACATTATTTGATTTACTCACACCACATTACAATTCCTCTCTCACATTTTAGTAGAGCATGTATACAAAATAGATCTCCTACTCTAGTGTTAATAATATAGTTTCTAATGGCAGTAGGCAGTTCAGCTACAGCTACAATAAAATTACTATTACCTCCTACGTACTTACTTTTGCATTATTAGATCATGCACGTCACGCTACATTACACCACACACACACACACTACCACTACGCTAACTGAACTGACTGTTACAATTTGAACCCATACCCAAATCATCATACAATGCAATGCAAGTAGTACAATACGCAATGCAATATTGAATTACGAACTTTTCCTTGCGATTAAATAGTGCAGGACAGAGCTCAAATCATTATTCTTGACTTGCCTGCTTTAGCACACTCTATTCACTAGCCTTTATTGTATATTATGCAGGTTCGCAATGTAGAACAGAACAGTTCAGAAAATTACGTTACACAATCGGCATACTAAATAATATATCACATCCATCTATAATCCAATCCCAATCCTTACGTTACGTTACGAAAGGAAAAGCTATTTACTTCCGTGAAACAAAAGAAGGAAAGGTATTATCGATAAAACTAAAAAAGGGAAAGCCAAAGCCACGCAACTAAAAGTTACCAAAGAGATGGATACGTAAATTATAGTGAGAGAAGAGAGAAAGGAAGGCAAAAAAGTCTGAGCTCATAATAAGTCATCTGCTAATCTTATTTTCAGGAATATTAACCTGCTGAACAATTTTATCAACGTGAGTAGTGTAAGCACTAAATGGATTATATAATTCCGTTGAAAATTGAACCTTCCTCAAGCTCCTGAGAGTTGACTTTGGACTTTGGCTTTACTTTAATATACATTATGCCTAATTAATTCACATATTACATAATACTATACCTCCATTTATGCATATAGATTAATCTTCAGGTCTTAACACATTTTTCCAGGGTTCGGAATTCGGATACTTATGCGAATCCTAATTATTTTAATTGGTAGGAAATAAAAATAAACCTTCTCACGCAATTATTTTCAGTAGAGTATAATATTTTTGTAGTTTAAAGTTTAGTTAGCGTTACATGATCATAACCTTTAACAAACGCTTTGTGTGTTTAGTTTAGTTTTAAATACGTCTTTATTTATTTTACATATTTAAGTATTTATTTCACAATTAGTACTGAAATAAACATAAAGTCATTCGTGAAAGGCTAGCACTTAGAACTTAGAACAAGCCCAGGAAATGCCTATAGCCTATATTAAGTACAGATAGTAGGTATAGCAAATTATGCAATGCAAGGATGTTAATGCTAATTTGATTGAAATCTTAAAATAACATCTTTGCTTTCAAATGTTCAACTTCTGTGCAAAGTTAAATAAACTTTGTGTTTACTTTGCTAAATGACAAATACAACGAACTTTGAAAACTGAGCTTTGCCATTTTGCCAAAGGCTTCCGTTTGCAAAGCGTAGGCGTACCGTTCTACATTCTACGATTCTACAGTATATGTATCACTATCATTGAATTATGTACATTACATTACACAAATTAGATGAATTACTTATTTACCTTCTTAACGTTTAGTGCTCTATTAATTAATAAATAAGTAACTTAAATAAGTCATTTCCTTCCCTCTTTAATTTACTTTTCTCTCTAATATGTCTCTCTCGAAAGAAAAGTGGATAGGAGCCATTTAGCCATTATTTTGATTTTGATCTTTCTTATCTTAATTAAGGAACTTGGATTAAATATATTTTCTGCATAAAAAGAATGAAGTTATAAGGAATTTCCCTTTTCAGCAGCCAAAATTCCTTGTACAACTGTTTTGTGTTCCTGATTCCTGAACCTGAGTAAAGTCTGCTTATTTTTGTTATTTTTGTTACTAGTAATTACGTACGTACGTCACAATCCCGGATGTAGAATGTAAAGTAAAGCGATCTGCTTATAAAAGAAAGGAAAATGTGACGTGGCTGTTCTGTGACGCCAATGTGTCCTTTCTACGACTTCCTTTTCCCTTCTCTTTAGACATCATTCCCAATTTAAAGAATTCCTGTCCTTCCTTTTCTTTGTACTTACTCACGATTCACAAACACATAATATATTTATGCTACATAATACAAATAAGTATATATCAGTAAATAAGTACAGAGATAGAATACAATACACAGAGGAAAACATCCTATAGACACACTCATTTTTTTACAAAAAGACAATTCGGACATCCTACCTTACACTACACACACTATAGTAGCATTCATTATTTAAGGAAGTAAGCAGGTGTCTGTCTCTTTCTTACGCAATCTGAAGCACAATCTACAAAATGCACTTACGGAAATTAGGCGAAACACAAAACAGAATACTTAAACTTTAGGCCGAATTTGTTTTATAGTTACACAATTTGTACAAGAAAAATGGTACATCCTTCCCATTTTTCAGTAACCCACACTTTGTACCAATTTGAAAGCTTTGTTAATTTGTATGCATGCACAATAGGGTTCTTATAACCTTATATCAAGACATTATTATAGTAAAACGTTTAAATACTAAAAATGTTAAAAAACGCATGTAGTATGTACGTACTGTATTTTTAATTCAATGTTTACACAGTGTAATTGTATATGTAACAGCATGAGGTTACATAAGAAACTTGCAATAAATTTCTAATGAGGAATGCTGCTTTGATCTGTCAGTCATGTTAGATATACGTATGTACGTCCCGCCCACATAATCTGTCTATCTTACGCCTTGCTATTCATTTACAAAAATAACGTTAACAATAAGTGAAAGAGTGAAAGTATGCTTTATACGTTGTAATCCTTGTCTTCTTTATGCCACTCCTTAGATTTAGATTACATTACTTATATACTTGCTTTGGTTACTAATAATGCAAGAATGAGTGAATAAATGAGGAGAGTGTCGTGATTGACTTTTAAAAGATATCTAATGATATCCTTTTATCCCCTTGTATAACACATGCTAAGCCCCATACTTACTTTAATACGCAATTTCCAGCCAAGCAAACAATAACAGAAAGGGAAAGCATTTCTAAATTCATGTTATTATACAAAATACATACAAAAGCTACACGGGACAGCGAGGATGCCAATTTGTGTGATTCCGATTTTATTTAAGATGGATCGAGTTACAGTATGTTTTGCGTAGAAGGATTCCAGGAAAATATCCAATTAGGGAAATTGCCTATATCATTAAAATGCAGATAGTTTAAGTAGCCATTGACTAATATGAATGTGTATTAAATTGTTCCACAATTTTGTATACCTTTGTACACTTTCCTATTTACAATTTATTTATATTAAGTACACATTCACATGATGGGAGAAAATAAATCAGAGTTAATTAGGTCAAAATTCCTTCTAAGCGTTTCTAAGGCTAAGAATTCGGGAAAACAGTATTTCCAGTCCACGTAGGGATTTTTTACGAGAATATTTAGAAATACAGAGAAATGCAGAATGCACTGTATTTATAAAAAAGTGTAGTTGTGTCGTGTTGTATAGTAGAAGTTGCTCTCTTTTCCCTTTCTTGTCGTTTTCGTTGGCTTGGCTTATGTTACGTGATCTAATCTTGTGTGCTGAGCTTCTGTGCTAAACCGAAATTGCTAAAACGGAGCTTATCCTCATCTCAAACGAAAGCATAAAGCAAGGAAAGGAGCAGGAACTGAAAACTGGAGAGTCGGAGTCGGACAAGACAAGACACGAGGTCGGCGAGTGCTCACTTTTATTTTTCGTCTTTTTATTCCTTTTTACACTCTTTTTCTTGTTGCAGAGATTCACAAGAGTCGGCTTCGTGTAACTGTAATAGTAATACTTGCAATAATAATGGACTATCAAGACTAGCAGATCCAAGAAAGCAAGTTGCTTGAAAATGTCTGGCTCAATTCGCCTTCCTTCCATTTTTCTTGTCTAAAACTAAAGTACATCCACAATCTCATCAATATACTCAAAGTACTGTAGGACTCTATATGGCACAACATTATTGTATATTGTATACAATACACTTTTATTATATGTAGACTAGACGGACAAAGTGCCTGTATTATTCTTGGAACATTATATCAGTTCTCTTGTCTCCACATACTGTAGTAACTTACATAACAAATCTTATGTATATTTATGTAAGTTATACGGGCCTTCGAAATATTCATACACATTTTCCCATTATACAATACTAGCATACAATAAAAGGCTTTTTGCAAAAAATAATACAAAAGAAAAATCATTATTTTATAAACAAAAAATCGCACAAGATAGGAGAAACTCAAGACGAAATATGTAAAATATTCATGTGAAATTATTGCATGCCATAAAATATCCTGCAAATTTTGCAATACAGCTTTACGTAAAAAGTTCCTACAAATCAAAAATTCATACAAAGTTAACCGTTTTACTTTTTCCTTAGTGGAAGGGTTTTGGAAATATTATACTAATGTTTCTCGAAAAATATTCTATGCCAAAAAAAATAAAAATGGGATTGTTTTTACGAAAAAGTATTCAAAATTCCATTCCAAATTGCTATTATCGCGATATCTCTAAAAGGAATCAACAGATCTCAATTTTGGACGTAAATGGATTAAGAAACATATTTCGGGTGTCCGCTTATCTTTTATGTAATGTGTATAGTTTGTTCATTGTCCTAGTATTCCCATAGCATACCACTAAGCAGAAACACAAATAGAAATCCTCGACTCACTTCAGCTTCAATTCGCTTTTCATCCATTTATTCGCAATTTCGTCTTCGTCTCAATTCTCAATACTCAACGTAATACTGACCGGGTGGGATGTCGGAGTTGGATAACCTTCTATTCTATCCATTATCTAACAGACTTTTATATACTCTTTCAAGTATCTCTACTATTTATACAGACTTCTTTACATTAATAATAGTGTCCCATAATATCTTCTATACCCCTATCTCTCTCCTTGCACAAAGAAAATTAGGAGAAAGAGAAACCTATCCAAAATAAAGGTATCAGATCCTAATACTAATATTATGGCACATCATTCCTGCCTCCTGCTCCATATTTATTTATTTATCATTCATTTACCGTTTACGTTCACTTTTCCTATAACTCTTTTATGAGTTTCCGATGTCTTCATTCAGTTTTGCTCTCTATTTTTACAAACTAACGATAAGTGTCAATTCCCAATGTCTACAAGCAAGATGAGCGGATGGGGAATGCATTTCTATGCTGCAGAACCGAACAGACAGACGGGGAAAAGGATTGAGCTGTGAAAGAAAAGGAATCTGTTACGCTTTCTTTCCCTTGGGGAAAGAAAGGCTCACTTAATCATCATTCCATCCCATCTCCACAAAAACCCAATAATCATTGACACTACTGACACAAATCCAAATTCAGAAAAGAAATAGAAATCCGATTTCGGATAAAAGTATACCAGGGTCAGTGTAAATTGTAAATCATTCATTTTTTACATACGGTAAAAGAAAATATTTTTAAGGCGATGTGCCAAGAAAGTAAAATTCAATTTATATTTTTCTACGCAATGTCCGCAAACAGACAAAATAATAAATGAACAATTTTCACACAAATGGTAGAAATTTAAAAATAGTTCATTCAGAGATCGAAGGTGAACTAATTCTATTTTCCATTTCCTATAGTAATTTAACAAAGTCAATTAATTTGGTCCGCAGGCACAGATCAATTAATTTAAAGGCCTTAATGGTAATTACAAGGCTTCCCTTAACTTCCCATTTTGTAGTAAGTTCCTGTCCTGTTGCATTTTTCAATGTGAAAGTGAATTTTACGTAGTATCTTTGGGAAAATCAATCCATTTGGATTCTTCCCTTTCCCTACAGACTCGCATACACAGGATTTTTTGTCTTAGAATGGTCGTCAGATAGTCTGATTGATTTGCATGAAAAAATAACAATCGCAAATGGATATAAGGTCAAGTATTCATCTATGTACATATACTATTATATTTTAGCTGTATTTTAATAGATATAAGAAGTTTCCCATAGTAAACATAAATATCCCAAAATTCCTTATGAATAGAACGCGCTTTATGGAAAAGCAAATTCATCAGTTACAGATAGAGACCGTATGTGAAAAACTTTTGGGCACAAAATAGTTTAATTAACGAATTATTCCTTTGCTGGCCCTGCTTTCTTATATCTTTGATAGTTTAAATAATTTGCATCAAAATTTTGTGTAATTAAGTACACGAAAATGCCTAGATTATAATTCTGACAGTATTGCATGACTGGCTGTAAAAATAATCCTCTTTGAATTTTGAATTAGATGTGAAATGGGAAGTACAATATTACTCTAGAATCTTTCGAAGTCTATTTCTGCATGACTTTTTGTGCGTGCGCACTTTACAATTGCTAAATACCTATAAAATGCCCATAAAACTGCATAGAGAAAGATAATACAGGGTGAGAGATATATACCGCATAGTCCTGGCCTGTCTCCATATATTACTTTCACCACCATATATTATTCATATAATTACTACTCTAATATGCATTTTCAGAAGGGGGCATATAGAATATCGCTTAGTACCTAATAAACTATACTAATGCATGGTGAAAATTCACGTGGAGAAAGCAAGGACTATGCATGATACATCTCTCGCCCTGCCCTGTATATTAGGTTACATAGGGAAAGTGGGAATAATAGCATTACCTCACCAAACCAACTTTCACTTTATGTGCACTTTCACTAGTTTCACTGTTCATGTTCTTTTTGTCTGCTTGCAATTCCTCGATTTCGTCTTTAACGTTTGAATTATTGGGTGAAAGCAGTGAAAGGAGTGAAAGCAGATCACATCACACACATAACAAAACAACAGACATGACACCGCATTCCATTGCTTCCTTCCTTTCCCTTACTTTCTCCAACAAAGAAAACAACTTTCCCTGTCCTTGTCCTACGTATCGTGTTGTCGTTTCTGAGTACAGAGTACAACATCTAGTATGTATAGTAGTTCTACATACATACATACGTATACATACATATAAATACAAATACAAACAAGTAGAGTATAAAAGGGACTCCATGTTCATGCAATGCCATGTCTACTACTAACACCATTATTTATTCTTCTAGTTCACAGTTAGGATAATACAGAACCAGAACAAGGACAAAACACGACATACAAGTAGCAGAAAGAAATCTTTGTGAAAGTTGACAGACGACATAAACACATTGTAACGCACTCACTCCATGAAACAATTATATTTCTCTCTTGATGTGTACTCTCTTTTGTCCACGTCTATAAAAAGTACTTCTGGAAAAAGGTTTCTTAACAATTACCTACCATTTTTGATAGAAACATTGAAAACTGTAACAAGAGAAATATAATTTTAACTTTCCCCACTTTTTGTGGTAATTTAGAATTTTCACAATACTCTGGTTCCTAATCTTCCAAAAATTTCTTTCCAATCAAAAAGTTATTGTTCCTTTTATCAAAATCCTACATAAAGGAAGAACTTTCTTACAAACTACATAAGTACAATGATTTCATGAAAATTTAAATAGTTGCAATTTCAAAAATTTCATGAAAAATAAATTTTAAAGATATATTTTTTACAATTCTCCATTAGACAATGTGAATATTCTATTAAGTAAGTAGTAGGTCCAAAATGTGTTCACTAACAATAAGATTTAGAAAGAATTCAAAGTTACGAGAATACGACATTTATATTTAGTGTTTGAACCCATTGCTTAAATATTTGGCAACAGGCTTCTCGCTAAAAGTCAGTAAAAGTGGAGTTTCGAACATATTTCTATCTAAAGTGTACAGCTGAACATTTTTATTATCGCTAATTGCTGCCTTTTAGTATTTAGTATCTTATCTTCACTCTGACACAAATGTTTTCTTAATCACTTGAATTATTAGTCAGTCTGTATTTCTGTTAAGAATACATTCATTATTCTATGGAAATTGAACCCGGGTTAAAAGTTTACAAAAAGTGCATGTATTTATTCAGTATTAATGTACTGTTGTATAAATTGTCCCAATGTATGTACCTATAGGTACGTTGCACATTTTGAAGTTAAGATTTCTACAAAAAGAAAATCTATTTTAAACCGTACAATAAGTAATTACTGTATTTAAGTACAAAATGGTAACAATTTGCAATTAAAACATAAATTGCACGTTAGCTAGCACCAAAATCAAAGTGTAGTAGGCATTTGTATGTACTGTGTTATTGTGAATAGAAATTAAGGCGAAGTGTATGCATTTATTGTAACCACCTGTCGTCTACAGAGACAGAGTCCACAGAGTGCACATTGTATGTTAAATTATAACTACCAATACGGACACTACACCATTTATAAATTCTATTCGATAACAAAACAAAACACAAACATGTAATTATTGTTTATCCAGACTCCAGAGCCAGGCTAATGAAAATAAACCATGTAAGTACCTATCATCTTTAACAATAGCAACAATGTTAAATGTAGCTCTTACAATCTGCCGTGTTTACTCATTGAAATTTGCAAGTCTATTATTTACAGCCATTTACATTACAATACAAACTTAACTTACCCATTCTACTCATACGCTAATAAACTTAAACTAATTTTCCAAATTAACGACAGAAGGAAGAGTAATACTTATAAGGAAACTGTCTGTGTCTACACAACTTGTATATGTAATCTAATTCTAAATACACAGAGAAGCACAATAAAAGGGTTGGGCTCGTGGCTCGTCGGCTTCAGGCTAAACCAAAGCCAAGGAAGGAGAAAGGAAGGCTTCCAGAATTCCATTCCATTTCCAGCGTAGTATCTGTAGTAGTCCACTGGAGATTTGAGTTAACAATGACACCCGTTTACGAGTTTTGCATATTTGATGGAATGGGGTGAGCTATGGTGCTCCGCACATAAGGAATGCATTAAAGGAAGGGACTAAAATGCACAGCTAACGTAAGTTGCAAGTTAAGTGATAGAATCAACATCAACTGAATAAGGAATGAAGAACGGCAAAAACACGATACTTGCATAGTAACATAATATATACTACGTTTCTACGTTTACATTTATAGTTAAGTAGTAGAGATGGGTTCAAATTCCGAAAGTTTCGAAAAGAGAAGAGATTTCGAGACGAATACCTAACGTTTCGAAATTTTTAGAGATGATGGTCAAGCAAAATGTTTACGTCATTTTTAGTCATAACGTGAACGCTTCAGTCAAGTAAACTTAATTTTACATAACTCCGGATCACTTTAAGTGCTTAATTCGTACATTGCATTTTATTACATGAATATGCAAACCGTTTTCAAGACGAAATCATTAAGGAAGACAAAAATGTCACGAGGAAATAAAAAAAGACAAAAAAATTTGAAAAGTTTTCAAAAATGTTTCAAGGAAAATCTAAAATTGAGACTAAACAGTTGGCGAATCGAGCCAAATCAATAGTCGCCTCGGTCCCATTCCCATCTATAATATGTAACTTTTGACATGTCTTCATTCAGAATCAGACAAAGTATTTCAGTTAAGGTACTATTGTAAATAAATAGCAAAGAAGCAAAGTAAAATACCATAAGCAGTAATAAGTAGGAGGCACAGGCCAGGACAGGAAAGTACAACGAACGAATTGAAGTTGAGGAATTGAATGAATGAATGCATTTAGTAAACTATTGCAGCGGAATAAACAGAATAAATGTCAAACATTGAGTGTGAATGTTCTACAGTAAACAGCAAGTCAATAGAGTTGAATACAAATTGAATTCTTCACATCATTTGACTACTAACACATATAAATAGCTGTCTGTGTCTTGTCTGCCACATTATTTACGTAACATAAACATTTTACAGACATTTACAAAGCAAATACTACTAATACACACAAACCTTGAATATAAATATAAATAGACAAAACAGAAAAAACTACTTGAGATGCGAATTGAAAAAGTTATGAGTGTAGTGTACTGTACTTATGTAAGTACTTATAAACTTGTACTATACATCTATTTACAATTTGCACAAAAATATAGCGCATAAAGCAAATATTACACAAAGTCAAAAAAGTCTACATCATGTGTTTATTTTTCTGATTTGTTTATTTACTTACTAACATTTACCTATTTATTTACCAAAGTAAAGTAAAGCAAAGTAAAGCAAAGCAAAAATAAATTGTCTACTAAAGTAAATATCGACACAAATAGAAACTAGACCAAAGAATCATCAAAAATAAAAATAATGAACTATGTCATCCAGTAATGAAATCCAGAGAAAAAAATTTTGCTTTACATGGTTATACAGGGAATCTTGCTTTACTTTTCTGTTATTTTAATTAAAATGCGGAGATTATGTAAAGACTGTACTTTATAAGGATTAGGAATAAATGTATGGAGTTTAGGAGGCTAACCTGATTGGCTTTGTTGATCTGCTTCCTAAGTCCCGAGAACGCCATGGTGTCCAGGTTTAATTTTCAATGCCACTAGCAGCCAGCCACTCCTCACGGAATTAGGTATCCTTCCTTTCCTTCTTGTTCGTTTAGTTCACTCAGTTTCAGTTTGACTTATATTTGTTGTTCTCTTCTGCTTTCGCTCGTGCAGCCTCACAGGACTGCTCACACTTTACTTCTACTTCTATTCCAGTCTTCCAGAAATATTCCAGTCCAATGTGCCAAAATGGGCAGAGCTCTAAGGTTCTCTACTCGCTACACTGTACTTGTTTGGCTGGAGAAAGTCTGTCTGTACTCTCACTGTGGTGTGTGCCTGCCAAGCGAAAATGAATGGACCGCCGTAGTAGAAACTTTCCACTGAAACTCAGAAACGGAATAGCCGATGCGATCCAGATCCACAAGAACCAGAACCAGAAGCTCACAAACAACAACTAACAGAATTGTGAAGGAGACCGCTAGGAAAACGATTCAAACTCCCACTTTCTTCAAGCCAAATACCTAAAAACTATAGCACAGGATTTACTTTACACTTTACACAGACAAAGTACACTTTTACCAAATCTTCACATACAGTCCATTCTGTCTAAAACGATTTCCGTTATAAAAGAGTCTATTTTCGGGTTATATTTCAAAATATATTATCATACAGCAAAAAGTGATTTTAAGGAATTATAGGGAAAATCTTTTAACGGCACATTTTTCACCAATTTTTAGTCTGAGGGACATTTACAGATATAAGAAATTTTCATAATACCATTTTTAAAAGCTCTTTTCTAGGTTAATGGGCATAAAACATGTTCCTTTAAGGAATAGGGAAGATGCTTTGCATTTACAGTGTCCCGAAAACTTCGTTAGAAAAATTTTAAATGTTGGAAATATATATCTGTTTTCAGAGCATACATTTTGGGCATTTAAGTTTTATTGTTTACACTTACATGATAATGGATAAAGGGAATTTCCCTATTGATAAGCGTATATTATATCACTAAACGACTCCCAAAATTCCTTATAGACAAAATGTACTGTACATTTTACTTTTACAACACAAGAAAGTATTTTGCGAATATCCTTGCCTTGCTGTTCCTTTTCTACGTTTTCTTCTATATGCGCCTCGTTTCTTGTCTGGAGAAAATAGTAGTATCCGTGTATAGATATAGCTTTTCCTGCTTTCTCCTGAAGGAATTAACTTTGTAGAAGGAGAAGGTATCCAAAAAGGAATATTATGCACTTGTGTAGAGTCGTAGTAGTAGAAGTCGAGTAAAATAAAGTAACAGAGTTAGTTGGATTGGCTGCTTGGATGGCTGGCCGCGCTTGGCTTGATTTGACTTCCTTCTTTCTTCCTTTCAATCGTTCCGTTTGCCTTTCCTTCTCTCGCTCCTCGATATTATCGCTCCAGTTATATTTCTCTCCCTTCCTTCTGCTTTCCCTTCCCTTTCTCCTTTTACTTTCTACGTTACAACGTTATGTAGCTTCGGCTCCCTTTCTCTGCTGACTTGGCTCTGCAGTTAAACTTCCTTCTGCACTTGCTCGGTTTTCCAGTATTTCCACTACACACGTTGGTAGGTTATTTAGTTTCGGATTTTCTATGCCTTGCCCTCCTGTGTCGTATTTTCTCGTCAAGTCAACGCTGGACTGGACTGAAAGTAAAAAACAGTTCAATATCATAATCTGCACAATAACAAAACACAACACAAAAGAAACAAATATTTAGCACAATATTATGTAACACGAAGGCACAGCAGCAGAAGGCTAACACTCTAACACTACTCGCTGTACATATATTTACAGCTAAAGTAAGCCAAGTTTAAAATAAGTAAACAAACAAGAGCAAGGATACGTTTATTTCACATTATTATCTATAATATCCAGGGCACTCCACTCCAGTTCAAAACAGGAAGAAACAATTCCCAAGTGATTTTCCTTACATTTTATACATATTATAGTATACTTGAATTTATTCTTGGACTAGACTGGAACTGGAGTACTGGACTTGTTGGACTTGGGAAAGGAAGCGGAACGAAAAAGAATTTCATATCTCATATCTGTACCATAATTCACAAAGTCACACAGCTCTCGGTTGACCTTTTAAGGAAACATTATTGCCGTACCTTCTGCGTGTAAGGAATTTTTAGGTAGCATTGCTAAATGTTATCATTAAAGGGAAATTTCTTATATCTAGTAACACGTACGCGAAAAAGCCACTCACAGGTATCATGGAGTTCCCCAATTTTGTGTACCTTTTTAATAGTCATCATACACTTTCCTTTAAGCCCACATTCACAGGATAGCCAAAACTATTATAAACGTATCTCATCTTAAAAATTCTTTAAAAATCTGGCTTTTAAAGGCACGTTTGGTATTTTGGGACTTTCTTATAAATCCATTATCCATATTCTGGATTTTGGGTTCATATCCGATACTTTTACGTATAAAACAGCAACTAAAAAAATATAATTTCTTATAAAAAATTCTATTTGTAAAGGGATTCTTCTACATGAACAAAAATAACGATTACACAGTATCGGTATAGCATACCGTCACATACCAACTAAATATCCAATGCAATCCAGTTCAGTGGAAGTCAAGTAGTAATATTTATTTGTGTATCCTAATCCTAAATATAAACCTACGTAACGCTAACCTCTTAAGCTAGAAACTAAATGGCTTAAGCTGTAAAGTGGACAGAGCCACATAAGAATCCTGAATATCCACTCAACTCCTTGTTATTATGGCATTAAATGGTCTGACTTCACTTCTGGCCTGGCCTGGGATCGCATGCTAGGTACTATTTGTAGGTACTCTTACTCTACTTGCAATTTCATTTCACTTGGACTGGACTTGGCTTCCTCTTCTCTTCTCTTATACCTTTAACAAGGCTTTAACATATAAATGTACACACTACACACTCAGTTCATACAGTAAAAGACTGTTTGTACTGTAATGTAATGCAACGCAAGTAAATATAAGTACCCTAGGGATTCCATGAGTAATAATAGTGCTCTCTAGATGAGACCTGTTACGTGACATGTGTACCCCATTACATTATTGATTCCGCGTTTATAGTTCAAAGGTTAACGTTAACATAACATAACACCGTATCTCACAAAAGCTACAAACTAACCCGCTCTTGCAAAAATACATACATGAGTTCTTTCTATTTTTATTCATCGCACAACGGTCATTTTAGTTCTAAAGCTGCTGTGTATTCAACTATGTACTATGGTGCAACAGCTATTTACGTATTTTGATTAAATATAATAATTATTGGACATTTGGACATTTCTGGAATAGCAGAAACTTAGATCTACGTATATATGTATGTAAAATAATTTAAAAAAAAAATCGAGACACATAAAAATAATATTATTAATTTTTAAGAAGCTGAGGCTGAGGGGAAATCTAAACAATTACCCTCCCCGTATTTCAAAAACACGCCACTTCCCGGAAATGTAGTAAATATGAAACCCACATATGTACATTCATACATACTTTGATACTTTGCTCCTGTGGTACACAGTACACACATAAACACAATTAATTTTCAAATGATTGCATCACACATCGTATATTATGTGGGCTTGATTTCCTCTTAGGTAGGTTAGGTAGTATGTTATTTATAATTAGTGTTTAGTGTGAATTTATTATTTACAATTACGTTAAGCAGATGAATAAAAAATAAAACTGTGTCGCAGGCAAGGAAGCCTTTTCGTTGAGAAAGATAAGTTACACGGGAAAAAGAACAATGTTAATGATGTAACAGGTGTTTCTAAATTTTCACAAGCTTAAAATTTTTAACCTTTAAAATTTAAATGTCATTTCATATAAATGTAGTCTTATGATTACAATTTACAGATTTCTGACAGTATTAAAGCCAAGATCTGGTCCTATTGTACTTTTGCATGAAAGGAATTACTTCCTGTGACATTTAAACTTCCTCGCCTGCTGTGAGTTTAAGTAGGTATTAATTTCCCCTACCTTATCTCCGGTCCAGTCCAGTTCAGACTGCAGACGTAGACTACCTTTTACTCTAGTGTTCTCCTCATACATAATAATATTAAGTAATGGATATACAAAACACGATGCACTTTTCATTCCTCGGCGAATGCATACAGCACACTGAACTACTTAACTGAATTGCGGAGAAACTTTTCTATTTAAACGTGCAGAACGCTACAAGAAATCAAATTGCTACATTTACAGAGAACACTCACGTATTTTACAATTTACAATGCAATATGCTCCTCGCAATGGTCTTGGTCATGGAAATTGTTGTGTAACAATGTTAACTAATGAAGAGTTGCAGCTACATACATACAAATAGTAAAATAAGTAAGTAATGTAGTACAACTAGAATACAATTGCTACAGTTAGACTTGTTAGAACTTCTTTAGGACATTTGTACAGAAACAAGATACATTTCCTGTCCAGTTGCCAGTTAGTTCCTTTCTATTAATGAAAATGTAACTTTCCTAAATACAAAATGGAATTAAACCAAAAGTTAGAACCAAAACTTCGGAGATCATTTTAACCAGAATCTTAAATAATTGTAAGCTAAGATTAACATTATGGGAAGCAATTTAAAATCTTGAAACTCCGTTCAGCTAACTAAATTTAGTTTCCAATTTTTCACATTTGCTTAAAGAAGCTAATCAAACCACAATGTTGAGGTTCGCAGCGTCCTTGGAATTTTTCTCAGTTATCCGAAGATCTTTTACAACTTTAAAAAGTCGGATATTTTTATATTTTTGCTATGATACCCTTGTACCTGACGGTACCGTTTGTCATTGACATACATAAAAGTACATAAAGAAAGACTTATATTTAATGGCACCTATAAATAAACTAATTGTACCTATAATTTTCGACTTACTTTGCCTCGAATTTACTAA
>JAQFYC010004859.1:0-15856 GCA_034694165.1 Tomocerus mixtus | reverse complement strand
ACGTTCAATATGAACAGATGCGAATCAAGCGCGCGTCCGTCTGATTCATATTCTAACCATTGAGTCCTCCTTAAGGGGCCCAATATTTAACTAATTGTCAGCAAGCAAAGAGCAATATTTGAGAATACAAGCTAAGTATATAGTTACATATCAGTAGGCACTGTCTTTTATGCATATCTAAGCTTTAGCTCTTAAAATCGAAGAAAGTTTCATTTTAAACCTTTGTAGAAAATGTGGCAATATCTCAAATTGAAATATTGATACTTCCAATGATGGTTGCCCTCAGGTCAGTGCACTGTATATTAAACAAACTTTACCATGTAACAATTGTGACATTAAAAATCATTTCAAAGAAGGCTGAAGTACCCATAGTCACTGCCCAGTTCCTAATATTTTAAAATACTGATTTTGTTCAAAAGTGACTACTGGGCAAGTATTATACAAAAAATATGTTAAGAAGGTATCCAAATGCATTTATTCAGATTATGTGTAACAAAATTTATCGGAAAACTTTTTATTTAATTTCAGTTTTCCCAAAAAAATTGCACGATCTCAAACGAATATACCGAATACACCTATATTTTATATTTTATTGGTATGCCATATGCATTAGTGGTGACCATAAAATGAGTATATGAAAGTCATAAAGCAAATAAAATGATATTTAACAACTTACATGGTTCCAGCAGTCCGGGCAATGCCCTTTGGCAGGTTTGTTTAATAAACCCCGACACTGAAAATGGAATTCATATACAATTTAATGTCAATAACTAACGGTTTACAACTAAATACAAAATAACGTTTCCTCATTTACTTCACCTATATGATGTTAAATTATTAAATTTATTTATATATATTATGGCATATATTTATGGTATTTATATAACAACTAAAATATGAAACAGCACAAATTAAGATGATAAAAGGTGAATGTGAGCTACACATCAAAAGTAAGCAATTTTTTACTAGATTTTGGTTGAATATTATTAAATACTTAGATACGGAAGAATTGAAACGCTAAAATAATTATTATGTAGCTGTTTTAATATAATATTTCATTCAGTTATTCATGCTAATTATAACTTCCTAAAATTTCACGTTTATAAAGAAATGAAAGATATACCTACCACCAGCCACCAACTCTAAACCACTTTACAATACCAATACGTTTGGATTCTGCTTTATTATGATATCCTGAGAACAAATAAGCAGTAAATTAGGAAAACTAGATCCAATTTTACAGTAATTATATTTTTGGTGGTAAATGTAAATTAATCACTAGATTATACTTACTTAATAGCTGAACTAATTGTTTAACCTCAATCAAATGTGATCAGATACAAAGCTTTCCAGCCTTTGCAGTTCAAACACATAAATGTAACTCCAAAGGTAACTAAGCTTTGTCAAAAGGGGAATGGGAGCTTCAGCATGATAGGCAACAACGATTGCATTGCACTCCCCACTCCCCAGGATATTCTTGGGAAAAGTATAATCCATGTTAATAAATTCCAAGAATTATATATTTCTTAGACGGTTGTGGCCCAAACTTTTGTTATATTTATAGTAGTTTCTATCTTACAACCACAGTGTCTATTTATGCTTAGGTTGAAAACTGTAAAAATGTTATATTGTTGAGAAAACGAGCAAGTAAGAAGGCTTCGTAATTTAACATTTTTATCCATAAACCTGGGTTATTATATACACTTGAGACTGAGACTCTTTTACTAATTAGAAGCCCTTTTTGTGTGCGTCATATACTATCTGACAACAATCTCCGCTCAAATAATATAAACAGTTTAGCTTACTATATTTATTCTATTCATTCCTTTGCCGATTATTAAGGAGCTTGTCTCCTTTATGGCTCTATTCCATCCGTCCGTCTGTACGTCCGTGCGTCCGGTTGCGGTGTAACTCAAAAACGGTTTGCGATATCGACTTTTAATTTTCAGGGTAGCCTACTGAGGTACCTCCAGTGGTGACACAATTGAAAAATTGGAGTCAATCGGAACAATACCCTAGGAATTATGACCAAGCCCCCTCCCATTTTTTTGAAATTTCAACAGATGGCAAATGAGGTATCATACGAAAGCTTATGACCTCAGAAATCCAAGCATGTAAAAAAGGGGTCAAAGGGTTACCGACTTAGGTCAGTTTGAACTTCAATTAACACACACACAAAGCAATCATAAAATACGCTATACAATACGACAGAAATAATCTTCCAGATATATCTCAACTATATCTGCAATGCTTATATCGACAACGATCTTCAAAATGCTCATATCGACAATGATCTTCAAAATTATCATAGCAACACAATGCAGTTAATTTGTTTGGTACTACAAGCCCCATTTCTACAGCGTTTACCACCGTTTATTATGCTAACGGCTACTATCTACTAATTGGTATGCTTTCCAATTGCAAGGCATATTTACATTGTCATGTTCATTAACCATGTTTTGGAATTTTATCGCTTCAGTTTAAATCTTGTACAAGTTATGAAATGCTTAGTAGTGTAATTTAAAAATGTAATTCTACTCACCCTACCTCCTTTTAAAACTCCCATTCTGTGTGAAGCAAATTCACCACAAAATTAACAATTTTGCCTTCCAAAAACATTTTTATTTATTTACAAAATATATAGATAGCATTTTAATTTTTGGCCATTTTGTAAAGCAGTTCTTGCTATGTAATTATTCATTTATACTACAGGTATGGATTGCAAGACAGTTGAAGAGCAATAATAATGACTTTAAAGAAAGTGGAGAGTATTATAACAACTCCAGATATTCGTTCTAAATACTATTATTACATTTATTAGGAAACATGTATGGCCACGAGCAGTATCAGCACTACTATTATTCATCAAATTAGTTTATTTTTTCCAATCGTTTTCACCAAACTGTTTCATTTTTTATGATTTAATTGATGATCTCAAATATCACAGACAGACAGGCTACAATTTTTTTGCTTACGTATAATTGAGTATATTTAGTGTGAAGTTTTATATCAATTTTCCCCCACTAAGGTAGATAATACTATAATAAACTCACTTGTTGTCTCACCCTAATAAAAGTGATTTTGTTTAGGTTAGCAAAGTTTTAAGCTCCTTTATGCATTTTCCCTGAGCTTTTGATATTTGCAGCATCCACATTAGCATTTAGCATTAGCACACGTCGAATTTCATTCAATTCTTGTTCTGATATAAAAGCAGCACCAAAGGAACAAAGGTCTTTGAGCTGCTGGCTAAAATCTGCAATGCTTATATTGATATTCTTCCCACGTGGTAATCTTATTGGGGTTTAAAAACAATATGGTCTTGATCAGCTTTTCATTTGTGCACTATCAAATTCGAAAACTGAAGAGTTCAATTCTAATAAATGATCAGCCAAGACAATAAGCAACAATTGACAATTATTTATTTGGCAGGGCCCTGTTTTTAGTTTGCTGAGCTGCTTTTGAACGTCAGTTTTTATCTGCTAAGTAGTAACAGTTAATTTAAGTTAGTATTTAGCTGTTAGCATAAATTTATTTTAGCTGTTAGCCAATGTTGAAATTATCTGTACACTGAACATCTGAACACTTATTGTTTACTTGTCACTATACTACTATAATATATCCTTGCCAGGGAATAATTTATTTAAACGAGTAAAATGGACAGTGACAGTACAACATCAGCAGTAACACCATTATTCGAAGATGATGGCTCAGAAGGTGGCGAAACGCATCGTGTTTTTCAAATAGAAGATGTAAGCCATTATTTTTATGCGACCCCTGTCTGTCTCATTCGTAATTTGGATTATTATTTAATATTTGGTTTTATTTTACTATTTTACTTAAGTTTTAATAGACAAGATATTAAAATTCGAATCTCCAATGTTGCAATAATATGTGAGACTTTGAACTTTTATTAAATACCTAGGTTTTGGAACACCTGTTTGATTTTCTGGACTTGGAGGAACTTAAAAGCTGCCGCAGTGTTAACAAGTTATGGAAGCACATTGCCAACCGAATGATGCGACGGAAGTCACGGATTATTTTTGACTATTCCTACTATCACGGTTACTTAGAAGAAATCCGGGGGAAGATGATGGAAATCAACAAATCGTACATTTTGGCTAACAAAGAACTCGAAGGTGTACCCTTTGCCAACTTTTATTTCAAAGGAGTGATACCGTTGCCGATGTTTGTGACTTTTATGAGAAAAGTTGGTAGCTGTATTAGGAGCCTAACTATCGTGGGTGTCCTGAAAGATCCGAAAGACCCTCGAAGGGG
The DNA here is from genome assembly GCA_034694165.1 of Tomocerus mixtus. Lineage (NCBI taxonomy): Eukaryota > Metazoa > Arthropoda > Collembola > Entomobryomorpha > Tomoceridae > Tomocerus > Tomocerus mixtus. Next base: position 11,581 of record JAQFYC010004859.1, on the reverse strand, counting down.
ATATTTTGATATAAGTTCACTATTAGGCCGAAATCTAAAAACGTTGACTATCGACAGACACTACAACAGTTTCAAATTCCACATCTCGGCAAAAAGCATTCGTTTCGTGGATGAGCTCATGTTAGGAAATTGTGCGATTACATTGGATGACATGGAAAGCCGTCTTTCTCCAACATTTATCATGTTTAAAGAAACTACATTCTTTATGAAGAACGATATAAAGTTAAAAGACTTTTTAATAAGCGACGCTGTTGACTTCCGTCGTGCGGAAATTATTAACTTAGCAAGTGATAGCATGGTGGTTGATTTTGCCCTATTTGACAGTTCTCAGAAAATCGAGAGGTCAGTGACTTTAGAGAATGTCACAGTTCGAAATTGGGGGAGGTGTAATTGGGATTTGATAGAACTGAAGCTAAACAAGGTTCCCCTTGAAGAGAAAAGTAGTGTTGAAATCAGTGATCTCACAATTGCAGACACGAAGGTCAAGTTTTCCTCATTGGCTAATGCTTGGACCATTACTACTCTCGCCTTACGTGGAGCGACAACAGTGGACTGGAATTCTCTTTCCAATTTTCCTAATTTACATTCATTAGAACTAGAAAACGAATCTCTGGCCTTGCTGCCCTACTTCTCAGATTATAATTTAACTCGAATTCGACTTAGTACTACTAAAGGGTTTAAAGGAATTGAAAAAACAGTCAAACTCCAATATTTGCTCCCAACGGAAGTTCAGTTTCTTTATTTAGAATCCGTTGACATCGAAGCAGAGGATGATGTTGAGCCCATGTCTGTCTTTTACCTTACCATAGTCAACCCAATAGGCGGATTTCTTCAACTTGTAAAAAAATTCAAAGCGGAATCCCTTTTCATTGAAGACAGGCATATTTCAAACTATATAAACGACGACGATGTACTTAATTTCTTGAAGGAGCGTACAGCATCTGAAGATATTTACTTAGGGGAATTCAACTGGAGTAGAAGCAATCCATTCAAGAATTCCAAGTTTTCCAAAGTGGTTGGCGATTGGGATCAATACTATTACGGCTTCTCAGGGGAACCCGATTCTCTCGGTAGGCCGTTGTGTAAGGAAGCAATTGCCAAATACAACGAGACTTTAGATGGAATCATAAGTGACTATTGCATGCCAGCTATCCAAAATAGCCCACCGCCCAACTTCTGAAACATTGCTAAAGTGGGTAATTAATAAATAATTAAATAAAATAAATTAATTAAATAGCATTTAATACTTTTATATAGCTATTGTATTGAAAAGTTCTTTTTAAAACTTTTATAATTAGCACTAGCTAACATAATTATATTTTAATTAGCTTTTAATTACAGATATTTGATTGTTTTCCTAAATGGAATTGGTATCCTCAGTTTTATCGTAATAGTCCACTCTACGATACAAATCGGACATTAATTGAAGCACTATGCTTTATATTTTCTAGTAAATGAGAATTTCTCCTTGGATATGTTTATTCTACATTTTGGTTAGAGATAATTTGTCATTTGTCAACTTAGGTAAAGTAGTCTAAAAAAATTAATCGTTAAAAAAAATATTTTGTTTGGATCAATAAAATTATGCAGTATAGCATATTTCCATCCTACTGAAATTATGTAAAATACATGGTTAAAATCAAGTCTATAATTCTGTTAGTATATATTACTCATGATGTATAATGTGTACTCATTTTATTTTAATTACTCATTTAAGAATGCAATCGCCGTATATGTATTATGTAATGTAGTTAAGAATATTAAAAAAATATATTATGCTCCCACAATTTATATATTATGAATACATATCCGTATTTATTATGCTTTTTAGTCTTCAGGCATGTTTAGTATATCGAAAAGGCTATATTACTATAATATAATTATGATATAATTAATACTGAATGCTTTACTATGGCATAACTTACAAATAATAAAAGTATACCCGCCCTGCCTTTTGATTACTAACGATAAAATCTTTGACGTTACTTAATTTTTTTCTTTACAAAAATGCAAATATCGGCATCCAAATTCCATCATATTTCACCAACCATCATTTATAAATAATTAAGAGATCATATAGCTTATTAAGAAATCCATGGGCAAATATCGAATATCGTTACTCTAACAATATTTTGTTTATTTATTCATAGTTAGTTTATAATCACATTGAGGTATGTACACATTAAATAATTGTAAAAAGTAGAAATAAATTAGATTAGACTTGCATCGGATGGTAACTTCGTGTCTCCACTTCAATCTTCAACTCTCCAAACTTCTTTTCCAGTTGTGACTTAAAAGACTGCAATTTTTGGTATTTTGTCCACTCCGGTTCCTATTTCAGGATGTAAAAGTAGGCATTTTAACATAGAGTAAACTTAATACCTAGGTAATCTTAAAATATGGAATGCTAGCGCACCAATAAAATAACTGTGGACAGATTACTTAAGTAAACACATGGCTCGCAATTCAATTCAAAGATGCAATTTGAGTTAATGGTTATTATAATTAGCTACATTTGTTGTTTGATCCACTTTTCATTATTTATAAAGAATGATCCACTTTTCCATAAAAACTGCCCTTTTCTTTAGACATATACGCATTTTAAAAATACGTAAGTCCCTACGGATGTAGATGTAATGTAATATGATGGCATAATGCATTTAAAAGGCAAATGAAAAAGTGTTCAAGTTACCTGTCCTCTCATACGGAGGTTCCATCTGCAGAAGTAGCCTTTCCAGAGTTTAAGGTGTCTAATTGCGGGCGATGGGAGTAGAACTTTGTTAACAGCTGTTTCGTTGCTGTAGAATGGATTGAGGAACAAGTCCATCTGGCTATTGACCATAGACCACAGTGCAACTGTCTTTCGCTTCACTTGATTTGCCACCCGATCTTTCTCTGTGTTGTAGAGGAATGTCCCGTAGAGACATGAATACAAATGGTCTAGAATTGTGATGAGGAAGAATTCATTGAACTGGAAGGCGTATGGAAACTGCAATGTCACTTGGTATACGCAGTCAACCCACTGGAGAAATACTGGACTTCTGTCTGCGTCACTATATTTTTCGTCGCCGTGTCCAATCCGCTACAATTGCACAACAGAAATTAATTTAGTGGAAAAATTTATCATTTTATTTTACATATATTTTAAATTTAGCTATATTAATTTATTACATGCTGAAACTTGTGTCCAAAGCTGAGCCACTCCTTTTCAATGAGAACTTCAAATCCCCGTAAAGTTCGATAGTAAGGATCCAGCAGAAGCATCGACAGGGCTGTCAACTATTAAAGAATACTGCATTATGACACGACACATCATTATATTAATATATTATTAGTATAACTTGTAATGAAGACATGACTTTACTTGTGCCGTTCGGTCCCAACCATCTGAGCAGTGTACCTGAATAGAAAAATTAAAAATACAGTATAATCTGTAAGAAATACACATGATGTATGTATTATAGCACGAAATATTAGTGTAAGGTAAGGCAAAATTACCAGAACAGAAGTCTTATTGTTTTCAATCTTATCTACAATTCTGACGGCTCCAGAAATAATGCACTTTAAATGGTCTAACCAGCGCGTGGACTCGATCCCCGAAAGAAATTTCGAGTCGTCGATTGTCGGGTAACACTCTTCTGTTAACAATGTACAATTATTTATTTAACTATACATAGTAAGTAGGATAAAGTTGTTACACTAAATATAGTTATCATAACTATATGCATAACTAAGTTATGCATCAATAAGCGACCTTTTAATTTACGGAGAGACTCTCGCATGACGTGGATATTGTGTATGTCCAGGAAAACTAGCTCAATGTTTTGATAGACGTCTTCAGATTCGTAGCCACCACCTTTTGCTTTATTCGCTACTGCGTTAGCACTATTAAACATTCACATTCAAATTATCATAACATTACTTACTTAATTGCAGATATAGGGACAAATACTAACTTTATTTTTTACACTTACTTTGGACGGGCGTCCATAACATAGAGCTTATGTGCTTGTGCGTTTGCATCCAGAATCATCTGTAAATATTTTTCATCGTCCCGACTTCGTTTTGATGCGACACCCACCATCGGCTGGGCACAACGTGTGATGCTTGCTTGACTATAGAAATTAATATCCTTAACTTAGCCCGAATTTTTCAATAGAAAGCTTGTAATCAATTTAGTTAACTTTATAAGTTTACCTATAGGGATGAAGCCACGACAAAACTGGAAAGCGATTCCTCGATCGAAAGGAGGCTACTGATTTAATGAAATCGTCGTCAGTGGCTGCCACAGGAATCGCCCAAACAGCTGGATAAGAATCACATACTTCGTACTTTTCATTCTGTTTGCTGATCTTCCAAGACTCATTCGGAATTCCCTAATAAAGATAGTCATGTAGTCATTGTTTCATAAGTTACCTATTATAATCTCAATAGTAAACAAAAATCGTAATGCTAGATTCCATTAAAATACTTTACCAGTCTACGCAGTTCAAAAATTGGTTCATAGTTAGTCCATCCATCGACATTAAAGGAGGCGGTGTAGAAAAAGGCAAAAGGGAGAGATTTTCTAGCAATGGGGAAAGCAAATTGCTGCAACTCTTCGAAAAACTCGCGACGGGAGTGATTTTCTGGAGAATAGGCGAATTTGAGGTTACGTACATCTTTACAAAATATTTCTATGCCGTAGGAGTTTTCTCCGCGACTTGTGACACCGCCAACCTAGTCATAGAATAATTAAACTATTTAATTTTGTCCCCTTACTCTTAATTAATCGCTTTAGCATTAAATTCTAAAATCTAGAATTATATTTCTTATAACTAAATTAACGTTACTCTATACCTTTTCAACTCGGTTTACAACTCCCAAGGGGACATCCATGAATGTCGTTTTGTCTTTGCTGCAGAAGAACAACTTGTAGTTTGTCAAATACAGATTTCCTTTTATCGGACCGCCGAAAGGACACAGATATGTTACATCCCGACTCATCTGTAGCTTTTCACCACCCACCGTTGGGACCTCCTCCCCCTAACAATGAATAAAACGGTTTAATCTACATTCAATTGCTACTATTTCATAAATAATTCTTAATTTTTCTATATAGTTAAGTAACAGTTCTATTGGAAGTAAAAATACACAGCATACATTTCCAGGTCTATCTCCAATGGAAGAAATGATGGACTAATGAACAAAACGACAAAAATTAATTTAATGCTGAAATCGAAAATATAGGACCGTAATTCGCTAAGAAAAACTAATTTAACTTGCCTGATGTCTGGCGTAAGCTTCGTTAGAAGTGGAACTGGAAGAACTCTTTCCATGTGACTCCTGGAAAAGATAATCAAACAATTTTATTGAAGTCTCTTAGTGATCTACAATCTACACCCATAATTTAAGATGAAGGACAAAAAATAATGTACTGTTAAATCAAAATGTACTTTTGAGAAGGTAGATTGGGAGGAGAGAGACTCACTGCTGCCATTTCCAACTCCGTCGCCTCTCTCACGCTGGACACCTTTGTTTATGGGATGCATCAAGTGTCAAAATAATAAGTAGACAAGAAACAAAAATTGTCATCTGTCCTGTCAACAAAAATAAAAAGACTGGAAAGAGAAATTAGTCAAAGCTTCCCGCTATTACTATTAAATGTATTTAATTGACATTTCCTGTTTGTTAAGCCTTCAGTTCAGGATTCAGCTTTCAATTACTTTCACATTCACATCTGTTCATCCTTGCTTTTTGGAGTCTCATTACTATTACTTGTGCAAATACCGCCAGAAGAAAGGCGCATAATTTACTTACACATACATTTTCACACATTGCATTATTGCCTTGTTTTCAGTTGCATTATTTTGGGAGTCATTCCCAATTGCCACTTTCATTTACAACTTTTGGACAATTGTAAATCTTTTAACATTTTTTCCTTCCTAATTTTAAGTCTTCGCTTACAACAGTTGATTTTTGTTCTGTCAATTTTTTAGTACAATGTAAGCAGCTTCGTCCAACAGACATTTTATCAGTTTTTTATACATTAACTCGATCAAAAGCTCCCATTCACCATTTAATTCTTCAGACGCCTTCAGTCAGTCCAGTTTAGATAATTATAATGGAAAACAACCCCTTGAGAAGACAAATTCTCTCCTGCTTTAAATTAAATGGATTTTCTCTACCCTCGTAAGTTATTTAACAATTAAAACTTAGCGGAAATGATTTTTACAGAAAAGTACAAAGTAAAGAATAAAATATTGGATTTATAGTGTATAGTAACCTTGTTAAATTACAGGGAATCGGCGACTTATTTGGTAGAAATTTTCAAGGCAATTGAGGAAAAGCAACACAACTTATGGTTAGATCGAATTATTGACAAAATCCAGAAAAGAAATTTGACATCATCTTTGTTGAAGAAGGATCTACTTGTTGCTGCTGTAAAGGTAATAATTCTAACCTCATTGTTTAGATTAACTTCGTTGGCACATGGCCCATGCTATATTGTTTTTACTAAAAAAATTTCTCTATTTTCCATTCCAGGAGCTAGGAAAGGGTGAAACTCAGTCCCTCAGTGACTATCTTCATTTCGTACCTGCCTTTGACGTGCCAATTTATGACTACGATGTAGCACGGAAAAAATTTCTACCACGTATTTGTGAACCTGATATTATCTGCAAAGCCGAGGAGAAACTAAAAGTATATCGACACAGGTAAATCTTTGGATAACTGATTCTGGTTGATGTCTAAGTTAATAACTCATCCGTTTTATAAATGTACGATGTCATAAAACTTTTCAATATTCAAATCTAAAAAAAATCCTTTGTGTAATGCCGAATGTAATAAAACGTGTATTTTAAATTATTTTTATTATATGTAATTATATAACATTTATTTGAAGGTATGCGATTCTGAAGCAACGAACTTTACATCATGAACTTTTCATGCCGCCGATACCAGGAGCTGCTTGGGAAAAAGAAAACAAAAATTTCTGCTTGAAAGATGTGGAATTTTTACTTGGATCGACGGCTAAATTAGGAGATGTGGTTGTGTTGGGCATGATTACTCAAATGAAAGAAGGAAAGTACTACCTGGAAGATTCTACCGGAAGTGTTGAAGTTGATTTGTCAACAACGAAATATCACACCGGACTGTACACAGAAAGTTCTTTCGTGTTAGCTGAGGGCAATTATGACTGCGGAGTTTTTAACGTAAAAGCAATGGGTTTGCCACCACCAGAAACGTCAAAAGTTACCCGGTAAATGTTTAGCTACAATTCACTCTACTTTTTTACATGAAAAATGTCTGCAATACGATCCTGTTATGGGTTCGCTGGTCACTGTTTTAATTTATAATTCTCTAGGGTTTACCACGGAAACACTAATTTCTTCGGTGCACCAGCTACAACAGCCACAAAAGAACGACTTGAGTTTATTGAAAAGCAAAATGAGGACGCCAACATTTTAATCTTTTCCGATTTGCACATTGATAGATTCACGGTACACTTATTGCATTTAATTTATTTATTGCCATTATCTTCTAGCTCATTACTTTATTTTGTGCAATTTTTGATTTTCAATATTTGTACGTTGTTAGGTTTTAAATCAGCTCAAAGTGCTGTTCGGAGGTTATGCTGACAGTCCTCCTCTAATGTTCATTTTTATGGGAAACTTCCTTTCGGATTTTCATGCGTCAAAATCATCTGTCATGTTGAAAGATGCTTTTAAAGAGCTAGCTGATATTATAAGTGGATTTCCGCGGATTCAAAAAGAGTCGTTTTTCGTAATTATACCCGGTCCAGCAGACCCTGGCTTTGTCAATATATTACCTAGGTTCGTAACGCGTTCTGATAACTATTATTATGTATGTGGTATTTGCATTGATTATAAAGTATTCGGTGTATTTATTTAGACCTCCATTTGCCGACTGCATTACTAGCTATTTCAAGAGTGTCGTACCCAACAGTGTATTTGGAACGAATCCATTTCGAATAAAGTACTGTTCCAAAGAAATTGTTTTGTTTCGTGAAGACATGTTGTCAAAAATGTGCCGAAACAGTCTTTATTTTCCAACCGAAGGACATATACCTACCCATGTAAGATTTCTGTTCTCCTCTTGAAATATTGAAGTTCTAAAATAATTTCTTATTTATCTTTAAAGAATAATTGAAATTTTTTAAATTGGTGTAATTGAAACTAAAAAAATATGATATTTTAGTATGTGAAAACTATCTGTGGGCAAAGCAATTTATGTCCGCTTCCAATACACGTGTGCCCTGTTTATTGGACTTTCGACCAAGCTCTTTCCTTGTATCCACTTCCAGATTTAGTGGTCCTTGGTGATAAATATGACCCGTTTACTGTGAATTTGATGGACTGCGTTTTCACCAATCCGGTAAATAATTTCTAAATCCTATATCTTCCCGAAAGGTTATTTTATGTAATAATATCGTTCATCAAGTCATTATTGGGAATGAAATAAATAAATTAAATAAAATATTATTTTAAAATATTATTTTTATTTTTAGGGTCCTTTTGTTAAAAGCGATTTTTCATTTCAAGTGTACATTCCCAGCTCAAATAAACTAGAAGATTGTCAACTGCCTGCACTGGATACAACGCAAGTGGCGTTATAAAACTACCTATCAAAGCTCGTCATGCTGCTTCTTAAATGTTACAAAATTTGTCATTTCACGTGAGATATTTATAAAACTAAAATAAAACGGTTAATTACGGGAAATTACTAAGTATCGTCGACCATTCATACATTTTTTAAATAGAAAATATTGTTAAATGTCACAACTATTTGTAAGTTTTAAATAATAGGTACATTTTTACAAATAAGGATGATGCAGTAATTCCTAAGTTAATAGCCCTAAGTTTTACGTTATTTGCACATAGACGGTATTTATAAAATATGCTGGGACAAATAGTAAGCATACTAAATACTTACGAATATTAGCTGAATGTTGAAATGCATCCTAATGTAAATAATTATTGATATCTTTCGCGATAATAGAAAACGTAAGCATTGATTTTTATTTAAAAAATCATTCAGGAGTGTATACTGCTACTTCTTTATGTACTGTTTATCATGTATGTAGGTATTGTAGTTGAGGATACAAAAATAATGCCGCAAAATCATTTAGTTTGATTGTGTTATCATTACCAGAGTTGCATTGCCGTATATCCTTGTCAGAATGTCAATGCAAAAGGTGTCATATTAGGTTTTGTGTAGTTTTAATGATAGTGTCGATGTCAAAGTTATTGGGAAAAAACTTGAATGTTGCTGTAAATAAAATACTGCATTTTCTGTGCTTTTCAATATTTTGATATTACCATTGCAGAAGAAATATTTCTCCCCCATCATAAGTAACCTCGTCAGATTATTCGCACCTTAAAACCATTAATCGCTGAAGATAATTCACGCTTTCGTCAATCTACTATCTGTAGTCGCAGAGCCTTTATGCTACTTTCCTACTATATATAAAATACCTTATGGCTACTACTATTATAGTGAATTAATGCACAAGTTGCTGCTTTTTCTCAACATTAAATTAAAAGAATCAGTTTCGATCATACACAAAATTCTTTACCCAATTTATCAATCTTTTCAGAAAGTGAGGGTTTTTCTCTATATCATATGAGGAATATAATGTGGGATTATGTATTCCACTAGATAGTGACCCGATTGAAAATTATTGGCACGTATCATGCTATATGACGCAAGGGGACTGGCTTGATATATTTTTTAGAAACTGTAGGTGACCAGTATCAGCTTACCTTAAAGGGACATTAGCAAGTTAAAACTTTATTAATTTGGCAATAATATAACCTAATTATATTACATTTAGCTGTATATCGTGTTTAGTGATAAGATATTGTATTTTATTTTAATGACCGAAAAAATAAAGATAATTCCTTAGCTTTATAGATAATTTAAAATTAAGCCGTTTACATATAGCTCTGAATAATTACACTGACAATAGTAAAGATTCCTGCAGAATAGTAGGAAAATATGCTTGTGGCACTGTTACACTCGTCTGTATTGCAAAGACACCCTTTTACACCCTCGGAAAAATCACTACACCCCTCACCGACGCCCGGAAGAAGCATACACCCTCGGCCAATACTGGTATGCTTGTCTAGCTTGATCTCCAATTTAACGCAAGAAAATCCTAATTGCTGCTGCTCTCCACCGGCTGCTGCTGGCGATGTAGAATTTATAAAATTGAATAACTTTTTTGGAAGACCTTGTGAATTGGAAGAGTCTGTAAAGGAAAAAGCACACAGTCGAATGTCATATTCATGAACACTGGATGTGAAAACCACATTTTAATGCCTAAGCCTAAATTAAAAGCTAAATGAAATGTTATGTTTGAGACTATATATTTATTTTATTAGCCGACAAAATAAATTAGCACATAGTGTGAAGAACATTTTTACCTAATGACAAGGGCCAGGGAATGTCAGGAATGCCGGGAATGTTGGGAATTAGTGTGTCCTTTGTGCATTCAATAGCTAATTTCTTTTTCCCTTTTTTGCAATCTTTGTTTTTGCCAATTCCTATCGCATTGCCTTCTGGATGCTCTGAGTGTAAACATTCGAGACCGGATCGCTAAATGAAATGCAAATTTTACATCATGTATTAATACATTTTAAATAAATAAGTAAATATACTAGTGATATTCGAATGCACCCGTTACAATCAAATTATTTTTAAGTATTAGTAAAGCACGTTTTATTAATTACCTTCAGAAAAGATCGGAAGAGCACAACATAACAGTACAAATATCAAAAACTTCATGTTTAACAGTCAGTGAGCAGTTCTGGACAGCATTTACTACGGTTTTTTAACTTTAGGTAAATGTTTGCTAATGCACAGATTTTACTTCTTTTTATACCATTATTAACGGACAGATATCACTAACAAATAAACGCAATTAGCTACGCAATGTCCTAGATTATAAAATGTCGTCATTTGGCACTGAAGAAGTCCGTAATACAGATGTGTGTAAGGTAAATAAAAATCATGGGAGTAAATAAAATCTCGTTGAAGGCTACATTTCGATTATTTTTTGCATTGACGACTCACTGACTGGACAATGATGTATTCTTTCAGGGTCCAATTAGTAGCACCTATCGCTCTTACATCTCTTTGTACATAAAAATCAATTTTATCAATACTATCGTAACAACACGTGCCAGGAAAGAAAAAATAGACACGTGTAGTAGTACAAGGTAAAAAACCTACTGATACTGTGATTGTGATACTGTTACTGTTTAGCTTTTGAGCTGTAGTTCATTACGCATTTAGTCTTCTAATCAGCTCCACTCTAATGATTTTGTCACTATTATTGAAATGAGGTGTAAGCTAAAGATAATAATAATATGTTCATAAGTATGCAATGAAATTGACGACTAAAATTTTATTAAGCCGTATTCTACTGCAGGGTAAGCCGCATTTAAAGGAATTTGCGGAACCGGAAAAATCTGCATTTTAGGATTTCCCTTTATATGTACTAATAAGGGAATTCTTGATACCATAAGAATTATATGATAATACGCTTAATTGAATGGTGATTTTCAATATTTTTCTT
>JAQFYC010004858.1:0-15858 GCA_034694165.1 Tomocerus mixtus | reverse complement strand
GACCTAAGAGGAAAATTGAGGTACTGCATTTTTTCTATTATATTTTCTACGTTTTCGAAGATGATTTTGGATTTAGGAAATCCCTCACTTTGCTGCACTCCTCATGTGTATTATATATCACAGGAGAAATGCAAAGTGAGGGATTTCCTAAATCATCTTTTTGACCTTTGACTTATATTACTAATTTATTATATAGTTTACAGCTAGTAATAATGCGCGGATACCCCGGTTCGAGAGGCACTGGTGGAAAGACAGGTATAAATCCTAACAAACCGCCGGCCGACCAAACTACATTCGAGACCACGGATCCTCTGCCAGATCCTGACTTACCGCCAGAAGGACTTCGATTGACTGCTCTTCCCTTAGTTGACGACGACATCACATTAATGCCACGTAAGTACTCATAGTTTACATTTTACAGAAACAATAATTGTTTTCAATGTTTTACAATCATACTATTCAGTAAATGATGTAAATGTGACAGTAATTTTTAAATTCTTAATATTATTGCAGCATTAATCGCTCCGGTGTTAGATATTAACGAACTAAAAGGCAATTTAAACCCAAATGATCGACCACCGCTCATTGAGCTGCCGTTGAAGGAGGACGGTCGCTTAAAATCATGCAAATTTATTGTCATGGATGTCAAAAATTCTAACAATTTATGCGTAAGCTAATAATTAAAGAATAATTATTTCTGCAATTACAGCATTGTCCAGTTTGTCCATTTAGTAATGATAATCCGGTATTGCAGCTTCGTACTCTCGACTACGATCATGGATTTAAATCGTTGGAAAAGGAGATTACTACTTGGTACAGTAACCATACCGTTGCTGGTTCGGGTACTCTTCGTATGATGGACGTTATTAATAAAGGCTATTATGCTGCGGAAATTTTAATGCCACATCAAGGGCGGTTCTGTTGGACGAGGTAGTATTTATCTTTTCCCATCCAGTTTCAAACTTTTAGTCTTGTAGTTGTAACTTTTGTAATTGTTTCAACGTCACTTTGTCAACCAGAGTTTGCGCGACGGAAGATATCCCTGTGAAAACTCGACCGAGACCAGTCGAGGTAGCTGCTATTGATTATGGCATTACCACACAGGTCCCCCTTCATAAGCTCTCACTGCTCCGAAAGACGTTTAGAGAGGCGGTGCCCCAAGTAGGTCTGATAGGAGAATTAAAAAGTAAGTAGAATGCCTTTACTAAGCCTCCCCTGAAAATTTTCATTGTTACAATCTGTCGAGATAACGTATTGTTCTATTTTTCCTTTTCTAGAAAAAGGGTTAAAACATCGTGAGGATTTATTTGAAGCTAAGTTGAAGGAGGTGTTGCCGGGCAAAATTATCGAGATTTTCGATGGAGAATTAAATGGAGGAGTTCACGACATTCTTCCCAAAGTGAAGGCAATTTTCTTTATGGAAAGCGGTGATACTGTGCAAGGTTATGTTGAAAGTATGTTGAGGTAAGGGAAAGATATTCAAAATTGTGCACAAAATTAAATGTCAGCTTAAAAGAAATTTAAATTAATTACGTTACATTCAAAGATTGTGTTTATCAGTTGTTGTTGCCCCATATTGTTCTTGTTCATTATGAAATTGTCTATGTTAGCTAGAAGAGTGCAAAATAAATGGACAATGATCACGAAAATTTTTATAGTTCAATGTCATTTCTTTATAAACGATTGTGAGAATTTTTTAATAATGGAATGCACACCTCATACATTATTAGAATTTACAACTAACTTATTCTGCATTCATTAACTATAGTTCATTGAAAGAATCATTATCCATCGATCAATTACATAAACGCACATACATCCTTCCTATCATACTACATATTTTCTCCCATTCAAATCTTCACCCATACACAATTCAATACATTATCATATTTATATCATATTAGCATTATCAATTTATAGTATAGTGGCATAATTAGTTTTCACATTATTTTCTTGCCTGCATTAATTAGTTTACCTTAATATTGCAGTATAACACAAATATTACAATATTATCAGCAAGTTGTATTTTGTATTGTATAGTAAGTAGTTTATTTAGTTTAGTACAGTACGTTTTTGTTGTAGACTATGTATTTGGTTTGAATTTGTAACAATATTGTATTTCTTCATTGCTGTATTGTAATTGTATATTATGTACTTATAATAATTTTAGATTAGAGTAGCTATTTATATTTAATCTTTAGTATATGTAATAGTTAACTGGTAAATATACCTAATAGTGTTCGTTCAGTATTTCTTGTACGTTGTGTACGAGTACCACTGTAATTATGGACATGGAGAATATTTTGCTTTTCCAAATCCAATCAGATACAGTTAAACGCAGCACAACGGACAGTTTATTACTTTATTTCGTTATTATATTTGTATTGTAATGTAGACCTGAAATATCTTTAGGAATTTGAATAATAATATAATAATAGGGGAAAGTAAAATAATTAACCAGTCAATTCATAATTAATAACTTGGAAATGCTTCTAGTCTAGTGTAATTACAACATGTAAATTATAAAATTGTACTTGTACTATTAAATATTCCTGTAAAACTGAAAAACATAGTTCAACTTGACCTTGACCTGACCACGAAAAGTCTAAAAATGAACAGAACTTACTCGGAAGCAAGTAAAAAATAGTTAAAGTATGTAGCAGATTAATTAATACATGTCTGTTACTTTTGATAAGCACTCGGTTTTTAAATACCTACAATAGCTAAACGATAAGTAAGCATAATATTTCCATAAATATGAAGATAGATTTGCAGATAAAAATTATTTAGATCCTGTCCTGTACTGTATTGTAGTTTTCGATGCATGAACAAAAATACACCCATAAAATAGTTAGCACTAGCAGATGTGTTAAGTTAACGGTGTATTTTAAAAAGCTAATTCGTAGCGTACATCCTACGTATACGCATTAGCCTAAAATAACCTAACCTATTCAATTCTTACATTACATTTTGCAACAATCAATCAAGAGTATTAAATCAGTCTCCAGTATATAAACAAGTATAGAAAACAATATTTTACCAAAATTATAATATATATTATTATAGGTATAATAATGTGGAATAATAAACTGTAAAAGCTAAATCTAATAGGTATAAATACATTACATAAAACAGGAAATAATGGCAGTTTGAGTTCAAATAGTGATTTTTCGCTAAATAAATAATAATTACATACGTAATGGTACTATGTTTTTGTGAACAATTTACAAATGAATGTAGTCGCAATCTGTGTATATAATATTCCTACATATAAAACTCAACTTCTCAATGAACATGAACACAGAGTCTGATGCAGCTTTTCCATAGTCATAATCATAATACTAATAAATTATTATTTTCTAAAACTAAGATAAATAAATTAAATTAATGTACACTAATTAATAAATACAATAATTAAACTACATATACGTACAACTCTTTTAAATTGATTGTTAGTGAGCAAATGCTTACAACAGATAAGTATAGTCTACTACTAAAGTCTAAAATCTAAAACTCGTAACATTTATTTATATACAATACGTAAATACATAATAATACTACAATATTGTAATATAATAGGTAAATCATAATTATCAAAAATCAATTCCCAAAAAGGCTACATTAGAATATCATGTATTATTGCCACAATATTATCAATCAGCATCATTTTCAATACAATGAAATTGTCATGCCTGGCGTCGGCTTGTAAATTGTAATGCAAATGTGCCTTGTTTGATTTGCTAAATTTAAATAACATTCTGATTTGCAATATAATTTTTCAGCTAGAAGTAACATTCGTTATTTAGGTTGGCTGTGTCACACCATCTTTTAAACTTGCTATAGGTATCATTTTATTATACCATTACAATACAATACAAATATCATTATCTATTTTATCTTTTTTGAATAATTTATTGATTCGATGCCGGATTACGGAACACGTAACACATTGTATATTCAGAGGAAAAGTAGTAGATACGACATAAGTACATAGAAAAGTTTTTATGTACACTTTTTTAAAACGTAAGTTTAAAACACAGTGCCATAAGTTAAATTAAGGATGCCATATAAATTTTAACAAAGCAACACAATTAAATTAATTATAGCTTCTTTCTTAAAAGGAATGCAATATTAATTTAACTTGTTAAATTTAAAAAAAACATTATATAGATACCAGCGAACAAGTTGTAAAAGTTGTATTGTATGGTAATGGTAATATATCATTATTTATTTGTATGATGTTATTTTATATCTAGTTATAGTTTCATCTTAGTCTGTCATCTGTAACTGTATTGAATTTAACAAACCCCATGTTAAAAATCTAGTGGTTGACCTGATTATCAGTAATTTTACTCTAGTTCCCAGTTCCCACTAGCTATACAGCTAACAATTTAATTTGGGCTAGTACTATATGTAAAGAGCTAGTAAATTATGTATGGAATGCAATGCCAATATTCTACTAAGGAAATAGCTACAAATTCCAATTTATGTATATAGGATAATATATAATATAAGTATAGCATGATGAATGCATTAATTAGATAGACTGTGTAATATAATGTAATATAATAACTAGCTGTACAATTTACATAAAACTTACTATAAAGATAGGGTACATAGCTAATAATTTAATTTGTATATCATTTAGTAGTAATAATAGTAATTATTATTATTGTTTGGTATCAGTATTAATTCATATTCATATGTCATACTTGTCGTTACTTTAATAATTAATTATGTTGCATAATGCTATCATATCAATTGTAATTTTGTATTGTGTTAATTGTATGTATACTATATATAGTACCTATATAGTATTGTTAATTATCAGTTTCTCAGTAATTAATTTTGTAATTATATTTTAATTTGGATAATTACTTATTACAATAGTTATTGCTAGCACGCACTTTCCATTCGCTTCTTTTGTCTTCTTCGATATTCGAAAAATTCTTCCTTCATCGCCGCAACACGCGCCTCCATATTTTCGTATCTTTCCCTAGTTCTTTTGAATCGTGTGGAAGTGGAAGATTGAGTGGACGTCGTGGATGGCTGAGGTTGTGATGGGTACTGTATCTCCGGCGAAGTATCAGGAATTACCGGATCAAACTCATAAGGATCATCTACAGACATGTCCAACAAAGTTCTAGTGCCAGGACTTGGCTCGGAGGTCGGAACTGTCGGAGTTTCGTCAATATCAAAAGATGGAGAACGGGCCATGGCGTAAATCGGAGGAGTATTTTCTCGCCGTGGCCAGTTCTCATATGTCCGAGGCGGAAGTGGCAAAGGTAAATGAAAGGTCTGGGGCGAAGTCTGGAACGGTGAGAGTTGATGAGATGGATGATGGAGTGGGTAGCCACCAGGATGTTGTGAAAAGTAACTTTGAGGCACTAAACGCCCATGTGGCTCTTCGGGGAGGGCGATAGGCCTGAGGAGGATTTCGCCCTGCCCGCTGCCTGCCCCAGAAGGGATGGTCAGTGTAGAAGTAGTGTTTTTACTTGCACTGTGAAAACCAGAGGAAGAAGAGCGTTCTTGGAAACGAACTGAAGAACTAGAAGCACTTTTGTCAAAACGGTCGAGTGCCCCTGGCCCTGAGCTCGGACCAACAGGTACTCGTCGTAAAAACGGTGGAACTTGTCTCTCTAAATAGTCTAAATCCCTGGCCAAGTTGTCACGTATTCGCTCTGCTTCCCATGGCGGAGGTGTGGGGTCACTTGCACTAGGGTGATGAACGGCTGCAGGCCCAGGATGAAAGTGACGACCCGTTGTGGCAGTTTTCCAAAGGTAAGGTGGTTGATGAACCTGGACTAGAACAGGAAATCGGGGCACTGAGCTCACGTTCAGGTGATTAAAATTGAGATCAGGAGGACTGTAGAAGCTGCTGGAGGCGGATTGTGAGCGCGAGTGAGAGCGTGGCAGTGGAGAGCTCGCAAAGGGCCGAGGAATCAAATTCTCGGGCCTAATCAGGGAGCTTGACGGTACAAAACTGCCGGGAAGCACTAGATTAAATCTCCGTCGGCCTCTTGGGAAGTATCGAAGGGGGCGCGGAGCGAGGAAACCGCCGTCATCTGAACTGGACTCGTCAACCATATCTGCCAAAATAATCAACAATGTTTTTTAAAACCTTTCGATATCATACGTCAATAAATCCTAAAAGCTCATTTAACCCATGTTTGCTTGAATATGAATAAATGTTACCCCAAGGGAGGACGATACCTCTAGGTGGTCCACGTAGTGATGTCGATAGCGAGGAGGGGTGATGTCGGGTGACGTGGGGGTGACCGATGTCGGCCAGGGAGAGTGTGATGCTGCTGATGGATGGGGGGTGGCTGCTCCTCCTCGTGCTGCTCAAAATGATGGCGTGGCGGCGCAGGGGGAGATCCAATAGGTGAATAATGAAGCGTCCCACCCCGCGACCCACCCACTGATACGCTCTCTTCAGCGACGAAATCACAACGTGTGCTCGGTCGGCTCCATTCCTAATAAAATACCCAATATTCGTATTACAGTAAACGATCACATAAATAAAATGCCCTTTGTTCAAAATTAAACAAAACATGTTTCATGCACTTCTTCATAATGATGACAACTTTTACATGAAATAAACAAATAACCCATTTCATGCCACACGACATCGAAAGCAATGAACAAATACATTTTTGACTGAACTAAACCGGACAAACACATTTTAATAACTAAATCAATGGTAAACAAGGTAAGTGTATCAGTGAAAGTAAGTAACGTCACTGATGACAATTAAGTAAATTATCAAACTGAAACACATAACAAAACAACCACAATAATTAAATTGACATGACACTTAAAGAACGAACAGATAACAAAATGAACATATCAAGATCGAGACAGAAAGATTCGCCACTTAACTGTTGTACCGCTCTTCTGTCTGCTAGCCATTTCAAAAACCACACGTTTCGTCAATTTAGGTACTTGTATTATATCAAGTTACATATGCTTCACTTAATATTATTATTTCATTTTAATATTCTCACTGATTAAAGTATGATAATTACATATAATATTAAGAGTAAGTGCTGATAGAGAAAGAAGAGGATTTTTATTATTATCTTCATATCATTTTATGTAAATAGTATTTAATAGTAGTGTGTACTTTTAGTACTTAGTTTATTTTAGTTACGCTAAGTATTATGATAATGTGATTTATATTTAATTTAGTCATTTGAGTCGACTCGACTACTCACTCTTTGGGAAGGACTTGAGGTTGAATAGGGATTTGGCCTCCATTTCTGGCATCAGTTAGGCGACAGGCTACCATGTTATAGGCTAAAAATAGAAAATTAGACAATTAGACAAATAATTACGTATTTGATAAATCGAGAGCACACGGTGGTCGAAGAAAATTAACTAAATATATAGTAGGCCACATATTATGTACGTACATATGGAAAATAAATATATAGTTGATAGTGAGACGTATTACAATGTTTAATATGAAATGAAAAATAATTAGTCGTAGCATATTGAAACTAACCTTTTTCTTGTTTCCGACGTTTTCGTCTATTGCATATTTTGACGGCACAAACCGACAGGATGATGGCCACTATGAAGAAAAGCAGTCCACCTACGAGACCAGCAATTATGGCTCTTTGCCTATCTCGGAGTGGTACCCTGTACATTAAGGGCTCACTCTCTGCTGAATTACTTCCCGTAGTGAATGCTTGCACTCGAATGTAATAATTTTTCCCTTCACGTAAACTACGAGCTGGAAAGGCGCACAAAGGAAACTCAATTAGAACCCAACAATTCTACAATAATGAGGAATTCAGCTAAATGAAAAGCACAAAACTTATCAACTCACTAGAATAAGAAGTAACAGGGGATTGGATAGGTTCTTTATTGAGCTGCTTCCACTGCTCTGTTTCGAGTCGATACTGAATTTGATAATAGGCCACAGCCACATGATCTGAATCCACTGGAGGATTCCATGCTATAATTATGGCTATATTATCTGGATTTTCAGCCGCTGTGACATTCCAAGGAGCGCCTGGTTTTGGCCCTAATCCGTCCATAATGAAAATGAAATCATAACATAATGAAAACAAATTAATTTCATTTGCATTCATGAGTCCACAGATTTTTTGTATGTCTTATATATATTGTACGTAACATTTATGAAATATAGATGTTACGTATACTTCAACACAAAACATTATTGAAGCAATCAGCTTAGTAAAAATAAAATGCACATAATCACCGCAATAACTGCATGCACACTGTAACAGGACTAAAACAATTTAGCTTGCTTTTTTGCATTATTTATGACAAGAAATAGTCATTACTTTCATTGTAATTCGGCATACGCATTATTTGACTATATACAAAAATTGTCATGTGCATTTGTTCACGTTCACATAATTTACTAAAATTGATTTCTACCATTCTTTTTAAAATTCTTAAACTACTAGGAACATTTTGCATATTTTATAATTCAGTTGTACAAAAAATTTCCGTACACAAGTGAATTTTGAACAACTCACATAATATAATTTACATAAATATTTTGTATTAACATAGCATACATAAGAACTCATAAACGTGCATCAAAAATCAATACGCATTCTACTAAGTAAGTGCTCTTACTGTTACATAAGGACTTATAGTTAGTAAGTTAAGTAGTTTAGTTTAGTATATGTGCATTACAACATAGCAGTCGCATCGCAGTCGCTGTTCCAGTCGTGTTCACATTAAAATAACATTAGTAGTTAATCCGATCTACTACCACCTGAACAAATAATGGAAATCAAACGAAAACAAAAACAAACCTTGAGGTCTGAGCAAAATGGGTATATAAGTCGTGCCATTTTCATCGGTGGGTAACATTAGCACAGAGTAGTCGAGGACTTCTGTAATTCATTCAAGCCATTTCCAAAATCATTCCAAATAATAATCATAAATAAATCAAAATCCACATCGCAGTCAAACACTAGTAAACATAAACCGAAAAGTCACGTCACGAAATAGCAAAATAATTTTGCACCACAATTTAGTATATAAACTTTGAATAGGAAATAGCAAATAAAATTAGGTAGAGGTAAGCTATAGGGAGTGTAATTATGACAGGGTACGACAGAGGTTCGATTCAAAATAAAGTCTACAAATCAATACACAGTATCATGTATATCAGGCATTCATAAACACAAAAAGGTGGCATTAAAAAACTAATTTAAAGCAACTTGAGAAAAACTGTAATGCAAAATTAATACCACTTCTTATTACTTAACGGTAAAAGGGAGAAGTTTAATAAGCAAGACAATTAAAATAAATCTTTCTAATTTTCCACTAAAAAGGTGCATGGATGTTTCAAAGCAATACGCAAGTTTTTCCAAGCAAATCCCAAATCTATGTTAGTGGTATTCACAACACCAAACACTAAACAAGTCAATTAACAAATGCAATACAAAAGCAAGTCAAATGTAAAGGCCGGTGCTATCAGAGCAAATCGGCTGAACAGAATCTTGTTGACCACCCCAGTTCGGTAACAACATTCTCCAAAAAACCAAAAGTATAACCAGGAAAGAAATTCATTTCAAATGAATGAAAATGAAAAGCATTTTAATTAGATTAGTATTTCTCGCTATCGCTCACACGCTTTGAACAAGGACGAATCATTTTTGACAGTAACATTATCATTGCCAGCAATTCTATTTATAAAGAAAGTGATATATTTCCGAACAAAATTGTGTAATTGATATTGTAATACCACATTATTACATAATGTCTCACAAGCCCTTAATCTTATAATCGTAATTAAATACGTATATTGATTATTTGCAGCTGTTAATTACGATAATAATTAAAAGCAGTGCTATTTTGCGTGAAACATTGTTAAATGTCTGAAAATTGGAAATCATATTCTGAATTGGATAACATTGAAAACCGGTAACAGAACGGCAGAAAACGGCTGGAAATATTGGCTAATGTATGCAATGCAACGAAATCGTCTTTTGCTTGCACAATATTGCACAATGCATATTATCGCTATGACCGAATAGCAAAATGGACGGTACAGTACGGTGGGTTTTAAAACAAGAGAAAAGTCCGATCTGAGGTGGCCAAAGATAGCATGGCCCATAACAGGGCATTACCCTCCATTGTAGAAGCACCTGGTTGTGGAGGTCGAGTGGTAACTGGTTCCGGGGTACTTCCAGTACCTAAACTCCCATTCAGAATTGTTTCAGCAACTCCTCCACCGCAATTAAACAAATACTCAGAACTAGACAATGTATATGCCCAAGGGCCAATTTGTGCCTAATACTAAATGGATTTACTACTGCTAAATTAAGTATTTACATAGGTATAAACTTATGTGTAACAGGATTATTTACAAAGTCTTTTCTTTATATGTTTGTAAAAGGAAAGCTGCTGAAATTCAAATCGTAATATATACAGCATAAAAGTAGTACGATTAAAAGGGAAACCCATCACCAATTATATAACTAATGGAATGAAAAGTGGAAACACGTTACGTTGTCAATTTGTAGCGATAAAAGCATGATTAAACAATTAATAAGTGATTGATAATATTATTTCGTGACAAGACAGTTACAATTAAACATTTACGAAAGTACTCTCACATTTACATTGATATTAAAGAATTAGTTGACATGAATTTAGAAACAATGAAACAAGTTAATTTGAAGTCAACTTTTGTTAATATTTTAACTGTAATAATAGTTTCATGACGACATATAGTATTTAATAAATATATAATTAGATTTCCATGTTGGTATGAATAGTTACCTTTGGTTGTAACATTAATAGTCTCACTGGGATGGCCTTCACCAAGATCGTTGATTCCAATCACTTGAAACTGGTACGTAGTTCCAGGGTTAAGATTTCGAATAGTAATTCTTGTGCTTCCTTGCGGGGTCACATGAATTGTCTCCCATCTACTTTC
Source organism: Tomocerus mixtus (assembly GCA_034694165.1). NCBI lineage: Eukaryota > Metazoa > Arthropoda > Collembola > Entomobryomorpha > Tomoceridae > Tomocerus > Tomocerus mixtus. Next base: position 4,925 of record JAQFYC010004858.1, on the reverse strand, counting down.
TCCCAGAAGTCGATACCTTGACAAGTTACGAAACACAATAAGGAAATAGTCAAGTCATTCTAGAATTTAAAATATATTGTTTTGGAATAGACATAATATTATTTGAAGTTGTTAACTGACCAGATAACGTAGCTTTGACGAAAGTCCGGGCCACCAGAGTAGCCAGGACACCACGTAAGAGTGACACTGAACACGGCGGAAGTGGCAGTAATATTAAAAGGAGCATGAGGTTTGGTACCCTCAACAATTATTTTCGTCCCTGTGACCAAAGTGGCCACCTCATTGGACGCCACACATTCATACTCTCCATAGTCCATTTGGTGGAGATTTTCTATAGTCAAACTTCCTTCTACAACATTCACTCGGTCGCGCGGCATAATTTTACCGTCCCTCTGTCCAAGAATAAAAAATCTTCATAAAACACCACAAAGAAAATAATTATAGAGGAACTTTTAATGTTACAAGGATTAAGTACCCTTTGCCACGTAATAAGAGGACTAGTGGTTCCATTAGGAGCGACAGCACTACAGGGGATTTCCAGGGAAGAGCCCAATTTGCTTTGGTACATGGGATCTGGGGTGACTTCAAACTTAGGGGGCTCCTTGACAATAACTTGCATCTGAAGGGAAGAGCCTTTGGTACCATGAACATTATACGGAGTACAAGTATACATTCCTTGGTGAGAATCTTTCACACGGTCAATGAGCAATGATCCATTGTTCATAACTGCAAAACCATCAGTTTCATACGGCTCCAGCAAATGCTTATCTCGAGTCCACATTACAAACTGGATGGGAGGATTGGCCATAATGTAGCAACGAACAACTCCGGCGAGGCGGTGAGGCAGGTACTGTACCGTTGGTGTGTACGTCACTTGAGCTGGATCTGTAATATTTCCAATAATGGTTAAGACATTTAATATAACTAATCTCTTGAAGTAGATATTTATAATAATAATAATACAGTACAAAAAATCTTTTCAATAAAATATAATATCTTACATTCAACATTAAGATAGGCAACAGCAGTCTGAGGGTCGCCGATTCCATTGGAAACCCGGCATTCGTAGAATCCCGAGTCGTCCGCATTGACAGGATTAATGATAAGACTTCCTTCTCCAGGTGTTTCAACTCTGGTCTCCAGGGCTGAGATCTGACGAACTGGGATTCCATCACGAAGCCACACAACACTAGCATTCGATGGTAAAGCCCGCCATTCACAAGGGAATACAGCTTTCTCACCTTCAACCTTGGTCATGTTTTGTGGTGGGGTGATTATCACTGCTGAGCCTGAAAAACAAAATATTTACTTAATATACTTTTCATTTAAAAATTTAAAATCCACCATACACTATACTGTATTTACCTTTACCAAGTATGAGTAAGATGTATTACAGATATACAAAATAGTTTTTTAAATCCTTAAGCCCTAACTGATCTTCCTTAAGTTATTATACAAAAAAGGTAGGTTAGCTTAAACCTTAAATCTCTTTTTTGACATATATTAATACATAGTACTACAAATAGAGGACACTTAAATATTTCATCAACGCTCATAATTAGACCAGATCTGATGTATTAGAAGATTTCAAATGGAAGACTAATATAAATAGGATATCTGTAGTTTTAGTTTGGGCCATGTCATGCCATGCCAAGCCAGAGACGACAGATCTTTTCATCTCATCACCATCAACGTATCTTAACATCTTAACAAAGTTAGCAATAGTAGCACAAGCACAGCATGGGCAGATGCAGCAGACTAGTTTTAGTTCTATTCTAGTTTAGCGATCATTTATAATACTGTGATATGAAATCAGCCAAGTTTGTCAGTCTACCAATGATTATTTGTTAGGTCGTTAGACAGGCAGTGGTATGGTAGCACGGCAATAGGATTCTAGCCAAGCCAAGCCAAGAAGGGATACGAAACTAAAGCCAAAGCCAAAGCCAACCCAAAGAGAAAATATTTATCTCAGTAAGAAAATGTTTCTGTCCTGTTATGTTCTTCCTTCGTTCGTTGCTTCTATTAGTTGGCTTTGGCTTTGACTTTCTCCTAAACTATCACAACTACTACATAGTAAACTTGTAGTAAGTAATCTGTAGACTCTACTCTACTCAACTGACTTGACTTGACTTGGGATTCTGCTGTCTTTATATAGAAATGTTATATAATATGCTAGAACATGCTTAGGCATTCTATAGTTATGCAATGTTAGTTGTTTCTATATTTGGTTGCTTTCCCTTTTACATCTTTCAGTATTCCAACTTCGTCCTCCATATATCTTTAGGCCAATAACTACCCTTAAAAACATACATACTACTAATATATATGGTATAGACTAAAGATGAGATTACTATTACTATTACATATTCTATACTAAAATCTATACACCTACTTAGTTTTACATTTATACTTGGCAGGGCTGCTGGAGATTTGCTTTCTCTTTCCCTACAGTGCCTCACACAGGAGTAGGAGACTAGTTGACTAAACCTTAAATGCAAACCAAAGAATAGGCACTCTATAAATAGGTATAGTTTGCTAACACTATTTATACAACCTTGGAGCAACTAGAACCATGTATTACCTATATCTGTGCGTACAGTTAACCTCAAAATTCCAGCATCACCTGAGTTATAGCTATACATGCACGCTATTATTATTAATATCTATTTAATTCAAAACTCAGAATACTCTTGGAAAGTTCCTTTTCAGATTCAGATTTCTTGAAAGCTCTTTGAAAGGAGCCTTCTAAAAATATACCGAATAATATTTTTTGTGTTGCCTGTCCTAGGCAAGGAGGAGTTACATTTTTTAACTGGAAAAAGTACAACCACATCGTTAAAATGTGATTCGTGCGATGCCAAATATCTAAAGGGCGTTGTAGTACAGGGTAAGGTAAGTAGGTACTAGATACTAGATACATATTTTATAAGGTTCGATATACATGTGGTGTTCTGTTCTACATATACTTATGTAATATAGTAATATATATTTGTATGTAGTATAGAGCAGTGCACAAGTATGCATTGCATCCGTAGTTGTGGTAGTTTGTGTGCTGTGAAGAGCGGAGAAAGTTTTTCGCCGACGTTGGCACGTTCCAAGTTCTGGGAACAGAACAGAGCACAACAGTGGAGAACTACAGGACAGGACAACCCGTGAAAGTTTTTACATAAAAAAGTTCATCGTCAACGAAAGTTTCGTTTGTTTCTGGTTTACTTTAGTTTAGTTCACTATAGCATAATAGCACATCGCACAACTACAACACAACGTGTGTGTATCCTTTCCTTATTTCCTACACTATTCTACATTCTACAGTACACTCATCCACTTACTTACTTTTACTTCTCTTTCTCTCTCCGTCTGTCTCTACAGTATTTTAGTTTACGTATGTAGCTAAATGCATCCCAACCCAAGTCAAGTTAACTACCTATTTAGTTCAAAGAGCTTCTTCCTACAGCTTGTCTTAGCTTTTTACGTCTGGTACTTATATCATTTACCAGAAAGTAGAATACAGAGAAACAGAAGACTACTACATACCAGCCACATCCCGCTCTTTCACTCTTAAACTTACGTTACATTACATTACCAATATATTATTTACTTAGGTTTGGTTTAGTTTCTTTTCCAAGTTCTTGGAATCAGTCTTAGTCTTGATAGCACCTTTTTACAATATGTACATCTTTTCCCATACAACTATATGGTTACAGATAACATTACAGCGCTACAGCCACTGATTGTAGAAGTACTAAATAACCAAAGGACACTAAACTGGAGTATGTCATCCGTAGTTGTTTACTATCCAATAGTATTTACAAAATACCATCTAAGTCAACATCCAGATACAGAAAGTAGATCGAACAATGATAGTAGGCTTATGAAGGATAACGGATAACTCATTCAGAGTAATTTATTAAGGTGTATACGAAGTATACAAACAAGATTTTCACTTCTCATACTATTACAGTTTTGTTCAGAAATCGGGGAATAATTTCACCAAGAAAAATTAAAATTTCTAAAGTAGTGTAAATTATTATTGGATACCTAAGCTAAAGATAAGATAAATATGACAAATGGCGAAAGTAAACTATCTCTGTGCTGCACCATTGAAATTCTTTGTATATACTAAATTCAAGAACCACTCAAAAAACCAAGAATGCTTTCTCTTTTCAATTTTGTCTAGGTAAGTGTATTATAAAAAGTGTTCTAATTTAATTATGTGAGATCATTCACTTTCGGCTCTTACACATAAACCAACAATTTAGTAATAATATTTTGGAATAATATCAATATTATGTATAGGTAACATTTTAATGAAGAAAAAGCCAAATTTATTTTCTCCCATTCCTTGTTTACAGTGCCCCATACTGTATATTACTAAATAGGTGACTAATGCAATTCTAAAGAAATACTTTCCAGTGGTTATAAAGATTTCCTTCGCAGCAATACTAGGTATAGAAATAGGCAGGCACCCTGTAGTGTAGCCATAATCACCAACGTATTTACTTTCACCGAATGAGAGTATACGTAACTATACTCTTATTACCCGTAGCTATGTACCTAAATTCTATTAATTCCTATGTCAGAGTTTACTTTTCTTTTTAGTTACTCCACTCGTCCACACTGTCTCATTATTTTTCTGGGGACGTTCATTCACTCCAACCCAATGGCTTCCTTTCCTATTGAAACTTTCTAACAATGTTTTCTTTCTACTTAAGTTGGGTCCTTTTTCTAAGCTAATCAAAGTTAAATTTGTACCTTCAGTGAATTTGTAAAATGTACACACCAACTTTCGCAGTGTGGATGAACTGAAGAAATCCCTTTCAAAATATCATCATCACATATATCCGTCCTAACCTTAAATCTACGAAAGTATAAAATAAGTTTCGAAAAGCCAAACTAACTAAACTACTAATAGACAGAACTTACCT
>JAQFYC010004857.1:0-15861 GCA_034694165.1 Tomocerus mixtus | reverse complement strand
GTGCAAAATTGTAGATACTATGCAAATACGCTAATCTGTAGATTTGCATTGTATCCAGATTTTGTAACATCACAATGTATAAATAAAATAATAAAAACACGTTAGGTAACACATATTATAGTATGTGTTATAAATTAAATTGTATTACCCACCTATGTATATAGCCAAATATATTATAATTGTTCTGTGTTGCTCTATTTAAGTGTGCACGATTGGTATGCTCAATGTTCGTGTACGAAGAATACTAAATTCCTGTCATTCTCTTTGCGTAACCGATATTCAAACCTTTGAAATGTAAAATAAAAAATGTTCTTGGCTGAGTGCTTTTCACGGTTTAATTACTATGAAATTATTATGAGGAAGCTTTGGCTTTGGTCTTCAGCAATCAAAATGAGAGATCCAAAAAGTGTGGAATAATCAAATGAGGATTGGACTTTTGTTCAACTATTAATATGATTACGAACTTAGCAAAGGTGTTCACAATGTTTAATGTACAAACCCAGCAGCACCATGCCTGAAACTCTATCTACACATTTATAGGTGTACAAGTAAGTTTAATCTACATACAAGCAAGCACTCTCAAATGGAAATTACACCAGAGCATTTATTCAGCATATATGTATCTGTGAAATTAAAACTTGATCTACTAAATCTAAACATGAAAACACAGAAGGAACAGAACTAAATTCCACAACAACAGCAAACTGCACATTGTGTTTTCAAATTCACATCTGACATTATATCATGGATCATGAATTCATGACTGTACTTTGAAATGAAACTCGCAGCCACACTTCGTTGAAGATGAGAAGAGAAATATGAAACTTCTATAAAAGTTTCGGGGTAACATGACTCTCTCGTAGTCTTTCTGCTATTCTGCTCTTTCTCTCAACGGAATACATGCCACTACGGCAGTTCCTAAGTTCTGTATACAAAAATCAACCCTTTATTATAGTGGAACTTATATATTACGTGATATGCCAACCATGATATACATAAGTAAATTGTGGAAACCATGCTTTTAGTTAAATTACAGCATAAGCATAACTACATAATGAGACCAACTATAAAGTATGGTACAAATACACTACACCTAGTTTTCTTATGCATATAGCAAGTCGACAAAGAAACTCAAACACGACGATCCATGTCAAATATTATTTTACCAACCTGCTACTTACAAAGAAATGCCTAACAGAATAACACCTACAAACTACAAACAGCAAACTAACCAAGCTCTACATCTCAATATGCACAGTATAAATATTTGTACTTACTGATATATGTAAATGGTTTATCTCAATGTGTATCTTTTTGTATACGCCAACAGTCCGCATGTGAAAACTAAGTAATATTGGCGAACACAATAGAATTCACAAACATTTCGTGCCTGCCATTTTAAGTACTTCTCTGTATCTAAGCTGTCTTAATCCTAAATGCGTCTTAATCCAAGTTCGCAATTTGAAATACGTTTTAATACACAGGACGCATTAAGAATTGAGACAGTTTTGGATTAAGATATACATTTAGTTGAGAAATTGAAACAATTTTGGGTTACGATACATTTAGTTGAGAAATTGAAACAATTTTGGATTAAGATAATCAAATTATGGAGTATTGAATTATGAGATGTAATTGTGATGCAAGTACTAAACAGATATTTAAACATACTTAGTAGCGATTGTGAAAGATTATAAAAATATCATAACGTGTTACGTAAAATACAATATACTGCAAACTTTATAGTTCTGCTGCATCTACAATGAGACTCAGTATAGGTAAATGGATAAATTCTATCGTAATTACCATATTATAGGTAAATATGACCATGCACCTGCATAAAACGAATATTGATGGATGTAAAAGGTAATACGAATAATAAATAACTGCTTCATAAAGGAGGAGTAAAATGTAGCCAAAATGAAGTGTATGTTATAATCAGTAAGTTCTGTTACGCAAGATCGGCTTTAGCTTAAAGCAACCCAGTTAAGTCAAAATTGACGTGAGTATAAGCTAAGTTAAGCCAAGTGAAGTAGAAGTAGCCAATAATGCGTGAGTAATGAAGGCAGAGTAGAATAGACGTACTCCTGTTTACTTATGTTAATAATGTGAGCAAAGCATTTCGCCCCGAGAGAAATAAAAGAAGTGAAGTTGCTCTCAATCTATTCGGATGGTTAGTTCCAGTAATAAATAGACAGTTAGTAGTTGGGGGGCTTCTATTCAAAGCTAATTACCATCAACTTTGTTTATACACAACAACACATAAGCACGTAACAGACAACAACTGACTGGAGATGATTTTCCAATACAACAGCCAGCCAGACCAAACCAGGTAGGTACTTTGGCCACGACATGCCATGCCTATATGAAATACTATTTAACGATAGCCAAGATTTAGTTCTAGACTCGTTTCATCATAAGAGGTCACTCAAGACATTCAAGAAGTGATGATGCTGTGTGATAATGTGTTTCAAGTTGAGTTATAGAGTTTGAGGCTTGAGAGAATAATAAAGGCGGTAGTGGTATGGTGGTGCCAACTCAAGACGGATTACTTTTGCTTCAATAAGCTTTTCCTTCACACAAAACCTTCTTTCAAGTTTTCTCTTGAGAGGACTTCCATTAGATCTTTCATTACTTAATACATAAGTAGACAGTGCAATCGAGTCTACTATCGAAGCTAAATTATACCTAACAGCAGACCGAACTATAAGAGAAGAATTTGATGCGTTGTATTATTTATGTCTGTCTTATTAGTATTATGGTAGGAAGATAATAATATACATTTAGGTTGATTTAAGTGAGTTCTTATCATTTCGACTCCTTCTATACTACGTTTAATTTATAGTTCGATAAAAATTGTTCACCTGCGACCTACAGTTATTGTATTCTCATAAAATAATTAAATAAGAATTTTTAATGATTAAGGTTTAAGTACCTACAGTATACCACACAATACTTGTGGCACGTTTAAAATCAACAATAGAAAAAAAATCAACCTGGTGAATGCCCTATTAAATATATGCATCATATACTAGATCTTATAAGCATTGATGTTTTAGCAATTGTGTATGTATTGTGTAGCAATTACCAAACTACACATACATGTTCCTATTGTTCATAGTATTAGCTTTTACTATTAGTAATATTAAAAATTATCAACTATAGTTAATCTTTATTCGAATATGAGTTGCTATCTTTTTGCCGTTCTGACACAATCCAGCTAATATACCAACAGCATGTTTAGCTATACCGAATTTATTAACTAAACATCATCCTACCTGACCCTAAGTATACATCCTTATAACATGTTTACTTGCATTATATTACAGTTTTCATCTCTTATCTGTGATACTTATTATTTTATTTACGTTATTGCTGCAAATATAAAAGTAGAAAGTAGCTAAATTGAATTGATGATTGTTGCATCCAAATCCCAAATTGTATAAGTATGCAACTGGGGATCTCAAGGCTGCATTTGATTTCACATATTACTCGGACTCTAACAATAAGCTAAGCCCTAACACATTCAATTAATTTAATGTGTGTTCTTTTATGTTATTTATATTTGTATGTTAACTTTTTCAACTGTTTGCGAGAAGTCCACAAAAGTTCTTGCAGATCCATGCTGTTTAACCTTGTTGAGTGTTTACTCGCGTAAATACTATGTATATTCGATTTATTGAAAAGGTTGAGCAATATTGATTAAATTAGAGCACACAGTTTAATGAATGTCATCATCTTGTGAGAGATGCGTAAGAGTAAGTTTGTGTAAAATTGTCGCCTTGATTTATGATTGCAATTGTAGTCAATACCATAGTTAGGTATATGAAAAGCAAGCTATTGAAGAATAGAAAAAAAGAATAATAGAAAGGGGCTGTTATAACAGACCCTTTACATGCGTGGCCATCATCTTATACGTATATGCATGTGAGTACACTAACAATGAGCTCCTGGCTGGTGTTACACGAAAGCTAGCAAAATACAGTTCAGTTGAGAGAGAGAGAGTAAGTGTTAAATTGTTAGCAGGACGAGCCCTGCAGGAATAAATATTGAGTGAAGGTGAAGATAAGAAGGAATTCGGGTGACAATGGATTCCCAGTGGATGATCAAATTACACGATTTAATTTCCCGAGACAAACACTCTGAGAGAATTCCTCGGAGGCAAAGCAAAGGGAATGGACGGATGGATGGAGTTGAGTGCGTTCAGAGTTAAGTCAAGCGAAACCAATACAATATAACGAGAGCGTAAAACTGGATAAAAAACGAAAAACGGAAGATAGTAGCAGGAACTCTGCGTCAAAACTCGATCGATCGGCATCCTCTGTTGTAGTAAGCGGCGGCTCCTCTAGTACCTATACTGCCTACCTTTGCACCTTCATTACATTTCCAAAAATGCTTTGTTTTACAATGCATATGTACTCACTCGTATATAAATAAATATATAATATGTTGATAATAATGTATACATCTTTAACTTTTATGCTACTTATTGTATGCTAGAATTTTTGTGCATATTTTACTGAGCAGGTATTATAATTCATGAAATTATGACAATAATTTGTTTTCGAATAAACTTTTAAACAGATAATTATAAAAACTCAATTACAGAATTAACTTCAGAACCGTCTGCACTGGCTTGTTGTACTTCATAAACACATTACACAGAGACAGCTTTTATATGTGTATTGAAACACAAGTGGCCATAAAAAAGGTATTTCTGCTTTAACATTAATAGAGTCTTTGCTGAAAATAATTTGAGTTTGGCTTCTCTACTGTCTATTTTGATATTTATGTATATTAACATAAAAATCAGAAATAACTAAACTACATAATACAATACATGCTATAATCAGCTTATATATTTTGCATTTTCTTTTATAATGAAATCCTATTGTGCGTATATGGGTGTAAGTATTATGCGGTAGACTTATTAAGTGTGTATTATTATCGTAATGTTATGGTATTATTATTCAATTGACACAATTAACGATATTTATATTGCCTGTCCAACAGCGCAGCGGTTCAAGTGATAATTCAAAAACTTACTGGCACTTAATATCACACGATGGTAAAGACCAAAATAATGAAATCTGTTTTCCACATGTTCACAACTCTTTAACCCTTTGACTCCCACCCCCATTACTCAATATTTATTCAGAAGTGTCACTATGTTGGCATTTCTACTCTTCAATATATTCTTCACGTAAATATTTGCATTTTTTATGAAATAACACCATGTAAGGAATTCACAAACTGATCATAGACTGAACTGATCTCTTAGTAATTAGATGCTTTAGCTGCATAAAATAACTAGGTATGGTATATTACTTCTTTGAGACGATATGTATAGTTGCTTAACATTTACTAATATTGCTAGTCTTAATATGCGCATATTATGTAAGACTCATACAGACAGATAATATATTGTCCATACCTTTATTACAATTACAACTATACGATATAGCGTAAATACTTATATTTATCATTATGTTGACAAGAATGCGGTATATGAATGTTTTCGACACTCATTGCTTATTTACCCGTAAGATTGTTGCCTAATAATAATATCAGGCAGTAAGCCCTTTGGTAAGTCCTAAGATACAAATACATAACATAGTTTATGTGGTACAGATAGAAGGCAGAGATCTATTAAGCTAAATGAGGCTCAACGTGTCATTTTATTTTAGTTATGACATTCCCATTTCAATGGATTAGGAATTTTGAAGAGCACCAAATTCATTTAACCTGTCAAGTACACTAGTTATGAATGTTTTACAGGGCCGAAGGTCACAGTTAGTGAGTTTTCCCCAGAGTGCGTACACTTTTATCATGTGTGTGACATTTTTCACTTCGGTGCATGCGGTCCAAAATACAATTTAACAGCAATGCAATATAAATATGTAACCAAATACTACAATTTGAATTACGGACGGGTAGATGCAAAACTAACAGATATTTATTTATTTCTGATTTGTTGCACATACTGATACATACTTACTTATACATAACCTTATTGATGCATCATTGATGAAATCCAAAGATGAGTTGATCTTGAAAATCAATTTTGTGAACTTGCAAAATAATTTCTTCTAGCGTACACTGCTGGTTAAGTAAGCAAAAAATTAATATGCTGAGGATACATCCTTGACTTCAGCAAGTCGTCATCGAACAAGTGAACTCTTAAAAAAGGAGTAAGCTAAGTAAGTTAGTTTGTCATATGTCTTTTGTCGGTTCTCAGGTCGCTGTTGTCAATCATCAACTGCTCTCTTTGCGGGTTTTGTAGAAAGTCGTTAATCTCTTTGCTGTTCACGCTCTGGTCCTCATTCGTATTATTATTCATATTTATTCTCATTTCCATCTCTGTTCTTACACATTACGTATGTTGAATAAATACTAACATCTTATTATCATGTCACCAATCCAGTATAGATTAATGTAGTACAATAAGTACAAAATCGTTTCGTCGATATCTATAAAATAAATAATATTTTTAAACGCTGAAACTGAATTGTATATGCATTGCCTCCTTTGTACAAAGATTCATACATATTGCTTAATTATTAACATTAATAAAGAATACAGTCAGTTAAAAATCTTCAAAGAAAGGCAAAGTATCTTACCAATTTATGTGACCCTATTTTATAAGCACATACACTACTGAATTTACGTTTACATATGTAGCTGTTAGCCGTATTTCACATTTATGAGTTTAATTTGGTAAGATAATAGGACGGAAAATTCGACAAACATAACCCGGTTGGTGTACAATACTTTCTTTTTTGTAAATACCCAATCTTTATAATATTTGCCTATGTAATATGTAGCTATAGGCATTATACATGTCATATGCACATAAATACAGATATAAACGTTCCTGTTTATGTATGGTTAATATTTTTGCCAATATTATCAGTCCAATCTAAGAAACTAGGTAGCCAACGATTGATTGTAAGTATAAATATATTTGTTCCTAATCTATGAATAAGTAGGCAGTAGTTGACAGCAAAATAAGAAAATAAACTCTATGCAACAAGCACTATTGGTAAAAAATATAAGAAAGTTTTCAACTGTCATCACATCATTTCCGTTTCTCAGTCATCCTCTCGCTCGTTTAGGTGCTGGCAATACTGGCAAGCAAACAGTAGTTGACTTCGACTCACTTAAAGACAATTACCATCAACACTTCTATCAACCAAAATCAGGACGTCATCTACAAACCAAACAACCAAAGACGATGACGAATTTCTCGGCACTTCACTCAGACGAAATATTTTCTTTCGTCTCGTAGCCAAATGCCTCACCGTGGCAGCTGGAGTTGATTGGGTTGGGGTCACACTTGTCGCTACACAATATTTATACGTCCTACATTATCTTATCGACTATTTAAGTAGGCTTATCTGTTGTGTATGCGTAATATGTTATGTATGGCCAATATGGATACTGAGGACATTTATGACTCCAATGGCTTAGAAAGTTACATAAGTTGTTTCTTCACAAAATAGCGCCTTTTCATATGCAATATTATTAACTTGTGTACCAGTACCCAATGCTACTAATTTTGGAAGGGAACGTATCCTATTACAGTAAAAACACATCCTTAACACGAAATCCTCGTATTTCTATAAAATAAAGAAATAACGAATTTGCACACACATTAAGAATATGCATGTACATGTCCATATATAATGTGCGTAAACGAAAGTGTACCTATAATAATTCTCTTCCCCATTCCCTTTAGTATTCCAACTACATAGTACATAGGATTATTTTTATATGAAGCTAGTGAAGTGATGTGGAACATGTACAGTTTGGTTGCTTAACTAGGTAGTCCAGTAGATATGTATATAAACCAAATAGATAGTGTATTTGCCAGCCAAGATTTGGTTGATGAACGAGTGAAACTTTTATCAACATGTGGGGGTGAATAAATTGAATCTCTATGGAGATCCCATTCAGAGGCTACCTGATCCGGGTCTTCATTAAAGTAATGGAGTTCCCCCTTTAATGGGATATTACCGCATCTACACTGACTTGTTACTTCCTCACTGAAAGGTGAATCTAACCACCTAAAACACTCTCCTCTCCCCCACCATTTTTCGGTTTTCTCCTCGCTGTACTATTCCCGGGTACGCACTCTACTTTGTCATTTATATAGTATGTGCAACGTAAATATAGTAGATAGCAATTTATTTGCGTATTTTGTATTAAAAGAAATAGGTACCTAGTATACTCCAAGGAATCGTATGCAAAAAGAGTATCACTAAATGTGAAGCGAACAATATGTTACAAATTGTATGTGCATTAATATAAACACGGCATTTGGTAATCCCTTTCACATGAAAGGAATAAAAATGTTTATTATACTGTACTAAATACACCTAACCTTCGTTTCTTTCACTTCCGACTAACGATATAGTCCGAACAACAAAATTGGTTTTGTTACTAAGAGTGGCATGTATTTCAGAATAATGAAGTTCTTACGTAAGCTGTAAGTGATACATATTTTTACTAGTTAAAAGTTTTTCGAGCGTTATATGAATTTCCAATACAATTTTGTGTAAAATTCAGCATGTAAAACTATTACTAAGTAAAAGAACACAAATTCAACCATTCACTCTCTTAAAATAACTAGCACTTCTAGTATTTACTGCATAGATATGACAATATGACATGCACTATATGTACAATCCGTAATTCATAATTATGATTATTAAATATTGTGCCGATGGTGCCCAAAATATTAGGCATTTTTAAAGCATCTTGTAAAATGCAATGCCTAATGGGCCTTCTGCCTGGATTTCCTGCATGTACACAGTACACATAGACGGTATGTAGTATACTGTATAAAGATTTGTTGGCAATTCACAGCCATCTGCCCTGGTCATTTTAAAGCTTTTACTGCAGTAGTTCTGTGTAGGTTCTTCAGATATAGTGAAGGTTTTCGCTCTGTACTTCAAACTACTATCAAAGTTATTGCTTTGTAAATATTGACAACAGAAATAGAAAATTATTTTCATATTTTGCCTGTATTTTTTGGCATAATAATTTATTGTTCGTACACTAGTACAAATACACACAAATATGAACGTATGTAAGTGCATTTATACATTATGTAAAATATTCTGTAATTATACTACATAAAAATGTTAACAAATGTAGTTTCTATCAAGAAATACAAATACTGATTGAATTACATATTGATTATGTATGTTTCAATAACCGTAAATATAGCATACAATAAGAAGCATACTTCTTTGTGATTTATTTTTGAGATGGGTTTTATTTAACTTTTTTATTTTGGTCACTTCGAACGTGTCCTGAAATCCACCAATTTTTCACTCCTTTCCCAAAGTTCCTTTGCCATTTGCTTGCTCTTTGGATCCAGCAACATTTTATTTGCCAATGATAATTCCTTGTTATAATGAAATATTTTACCCGACTGATTTTTACATTTATTGCTAAGAGCACAATACAAGGTTGCTTCACATCCCTAAAAGAAACGAAGGCGAATGTGTAATGCATGAACATGCAATTAAATAACATATAATAATGTGGCAATATAAACGCAATTGCATTAAATAAATTGCAAATCCTTACCATTTCTGGGGTCACTCCAATCATTAGAAGCTGAATTTTCATTAACATTCTACTAATCCATGACATGTTTCTAAATACATCAGTAGCTACCAATCCTGGACAAATAGCGTAACAAGTTACTCCACTTCCTTCAAGCTTGTTCGACAATTCCAAGTTGAAAAGAATATTAGCGAACTTAGAATTATTGTAGGGCAAATAATTATCTTTGCGGAGGATATCCGCAAAATTAGTTTTTTCCAGCATTAGATCGTTCACATCTAGATTTGCTTTGAAGATAAGATGAGATGCCACCGTTACAACTCTATAATATAATTCAGTAGATATCATTAAATTATGTTGTATTTTTATATTGTCTTTGTTGGCTATAGATATGCTCCATAGTAGTACGTAATACGTACCGTGATTGAGTTCCCTTTTTGAGTATATCTAGTAACAAATTAGTCAACAGAAAAGGTCCAAAATGATTTACACCCATGTGTATTTCGAAACCGTCTTTTGTGACTTCGTGTTCAGTCGTAACAATTAGTCCGGCATTGTTAATAAGTATATCAATTGCATTAAACTTTTTATGAAGGGCTGTAGAAAACTCTTGTATCGAATTTAAATCTGCTAAGTCCAGTTTCATTAAGATCTGAAAATGATAAAATATGTAATAAGAGATAAGTAATAGACATGTTGTACTATTGTACTTATTTCTCATACAGTACAGTGATTACTTTTAAAACTTTTAATTTTGAAAATTAATACCATTTTATCTTTCGCTGCTCCAGTTTGCGTTTTGATTTCATCAATTGCCTTCTGTCCTTCCACTAAATTTCTACAGGCGAAAACTACTGTTGCACCTTTTTCAATCATTTTCATGGCAGTTGCTTTACCAAGGCCGGTATTAGCGCCTGTGATGACAACAACCTTTTTCTCTATATTTTGTTCTTCAGGAATTGGAGGAATCCAGATTAGTCGAAGAAATCGTAAAATTACATATTCAATGGCTAGAAGTATCCAGTCGACAATTTTTATTTTACTTAACTGTTCCATTTTGGTTTCACTTTAAGTTATGCTCCTTAATAAGCTCCTGCCAAAATTCTATTGCAACAGAAACAACTGTATATTTAATACTTAGGTAATTAACTTCGGTTACTCATATGAAAGGCAGTAATAACAATAACAAGTACAACTTATAATGCCACAAGTGATTGTCCAAATAACATACAATTAACTGTCCCTCTTCCTTATCAGAATAGATTCAATTGAAGCATGCGATAATGATGAAACTAAACAACTGCCTTTATTAAATGAATGTACAATGCCGCGTGGATTCACACGATGGTATCAAATTCATGTACCTAAACAATAGTAAAATATCTTGTTCAAAATTTCCGAATTTGAAGTTAATGAAGACAATCAAGCACAATGCACAACCTTCTTCTATTAGTATCTTATCGGAATACTACTCTCTGGAACAGTTGGTATATAATTATACAGGAATTTACATTACATAAAATGTAAACTGAATGTATAAAAGTATTATATCTACAATCTACACCACAAGCTTGTCAATTATTAGCTTGCTCATGGTATGAAGAGTTTTTGCGACACTATCAGCAGAAAAGGTACCAGGCGATTTTGCAACTGAATGACCAAAAGCATATCATTCTATCTGTATGTTAAATATTACTACCTTCGTTCATTATTTTTAATTTAATAGGCACACAGTAATTGGGGGTATTAGATAATATGCTCATTGTGAACTCATAAGCATAAAAGTATAATCATATTATCTAGAAATACCTGGATACATCCAAACGTAATCCTGGGTGTTTCTTATAATAAAATGTATTTACACAGCTACAAGGACATATTGACATATATTGACTATAAAGCTTATTCATACATACGACATACTGTACATAACAAAATAACACAGTATACTATTACATAGTTGGAGAGAGTTAGTTGATAAATTACACTAATTTGCACTGGGTATTTATTAACTTTACTGTGTGGTTTAAGTGTCCTTGATTCCACAGTTGCATATAACATACACATAATTCATCTCATCACTATCTGCATACAGGCATACCTACAAAAACATTACAAACGCAAACCAATGCAATGCAAGTTATCTAGCTACTACATGTCTAAATAAGCTATTCATACTCGCCTTAGTAAAGTAAAACACTAAAATATGGATACTTATTAGTATAATAAGGAATATTAAGAATTTTTTCATTCAATTCGTCTTTATATTATATAATATTAATTTACTCGTAGGTAAACATTTTTTCTTGTTACTCCTCCTAATACATAGCAAGCAAATTATTAGTGACTACAATGTACTTTCTAATAGTATCGGAGGAGCCAGCACGTACATTGTCTTGTATTGTCTACATTGGTGTCTAATTAATTCCAAACAAAATGACACCATCCCATTGTAAATTAAATGTTTAAAAATATCTTTCTTTATTGTTAGTTTTCAGCTCAGTATTTATAATACAAAAAATATTGAATGACTTACTTTACCTAAATTATTCAATTGCTCATGCTAGTTAAAGTTGTTGATCATACTCGTATATTATGAAGTATGTAGCTTATTGTTAACTTACTTAATCGTAGAAACAGCATGTAAGTTGTATTTATCCGGAAACCTACTTCTTTTTATCCCGTTGATGCGGAGCGGTCTTAAAAGCCAAACCATTTGGCAATCTGATGAAAAAAGAAAATTTAGTTAATATAATTATTTTTACTCGACTAATTTCTTTTTACGTAAAAGCCACAAAGATGACCCCCTCAAAATCAATTAATCTTGCCTGGCAAGGTTATGCTTGTACCGGTGTACCTTATTTGTATTTTGCTTTTGTGGTCTTGAAGTGTCTTCATGTTCATGGTCGGGTTCATTATTAGCAGTATCAACGATGTTATCAGAGTTATCATCACTACTTTCGGGTCTTCTAGCCTCTTGACGTATTGGCGATATGGACCGCTTACGTTCTTTAGCAGATTTAACTTTTGGAGATATTGATTCCCTGTGTTCTTCGTTTGTTTCTTCAACAACAGACAACCTCTGTCTACCACCCGAAGATTGTCTGGCCTTATGGGACCTTCTCCTTTGAGACTTTTTGCGACTATGAGATATATCAGTTGGTTCGAGTGAATCAGCTCGAGGAAATACTGGTGCATTCATTTGACTCTTTTTTAGGAACATGTTTTCCAATTCCAGATGCTCTTCGTCTGTAACTTCGAATTTAACAAAAGTGTCCAGTTTTGGAGGCTCGGCAATTTCTTGTTGTTCCTTTATTATGCTTTGGATTCTCTTTCGTTGCACATGACGGTAACGGGGATTATCTACTGCATAATGTGACGTGTGGTTCTCATGGCAATGGCCATGACCGTGGCCATGACCATGATGATGATGGTGGTGATGCTCTTTGTACTCTCCTCCCTCGGCAATTTCGTAAGCTGGTTGGGATTCCACCCTATATTTAAAACAATTCAGAAATTAATTTTCCACATTCGAAATGTAATAAAGTGGAACAACATTTGAGTATTCGTTAATTATTTTACGGACCGGGAGTGGCACGCATATTTAATACTGTAGTTAGAAAAATGAAATCATACCGGAGAAGGGAAAATGTCTTGTGAATTGTAACTTTCTCTTTCTTGATAACTGCAAAATGGATAATATATAGTATCATTGTGAGGCAGAGTAAAACAGTTTCTACGTACATTATGAAAGTTGTCCAGCTGAAAATGTGGTTAATGTAGTCAATGAAGGGCCCTCCACATCCCTAAAAAATTAGAGGTTAATAATTTTTCAAATTGGCTGTCACTGAATGCGAATATTATTATTAAATAGAGCATTTTAGCACTTTAGCATTTCAGTCTACTGACAAGGAGTTTAATAAGTGTACTACCATGAACATTAGCCTAAATCTAACCTAAACATAATAAAATATTTATCCAAAATAATCGAAATTTTAGAACAAGGTTACAGTCTTCGTAAATGTGAATGTGATTACTATATTTCGACAAGCATATTACCCGTTTTATTCCTTTTGCACACTTCGAATCCGGGATAACTTGTTTCCAAGCGGTCACATTCTCAATTGGCCCACAACATTTCAGCTGCAGGCATATTTAATTCGCAATATTGTATTTAAAATTAAATTGCTGTCCATTTGCATGTAATACTAAGATATATTTAATAATATAAATTGACCCACATCTTCTTGCATAACTAACATCCATCTTCGCACAGGACGCTTTGTTTCATTTTTATGATGATGTCCATAGAGTTTTAGGCAAGTTGTGCCTTGTTCGATTAAAATTGCTGTTAATCGATCGCCATCTAACTCGGTTTCATTATTAGGACCAAGAGAAAATGATTGGTTAGAAATCACTTCTGTAGCTGCAGGTACTTTTTGTTCTACCCGGCCCTGTAGTGTGTTAGTAATTAGTGGTTCATTATGGTCAATGATTACTCGTGGTTTCAAGCAACTCGGGTTCGTCGACCAAGCTTTTTGCCACTCCAGCCCCTCTGAGCTGTTGTTTATAAGTACTCTACTTTTGTCTAGCATGAGACGTTGTACACCAATCCCATCGTGAAGAGAAATACACGACAGAAGTAAAATGACACCAAGAATGCCGAAAAAATTCCCATCGCTTAATCTCATTCTTGTTTTCGTTGTGTAGCATAAAATAATTGCAACTGAAAAACAACAGAATATTTTAAGCTATCAACTATTTTAGTCAAAATTATAATAAGTCTGTGGTTTCATAAGAAAATAGACTTAAAGTGAAAGTGGGTAATAATCGTGAAAGTTTTGAATATTGTATCTTTGTAAAACGAGAAAGTAAATAAATTGCTCTATAATAATTACATGTCACACTGTACTTTACAGAATGAGCCGAAGTTATCTACAAAATTTTGGTAAGCTCATTTTGGTATATTGTTCATATAAAATAACATGTAGTAACATAACTATTTCATTACAAAAATACATCATTGTTCAAATTTTCAGGACAGACTTACTAATAATACTCAGAAAAGGAGTAAGCAAGGAGTATGAATTGTAGCCCATGTATTCCTTAACGGGTTTGTAGTTTAGTAGAGTTTTCCTATCACAGTGAATTATGAATATGTATGCAAGATACAATAAGGAAAAGACCTGAAATAAAAATTGTTTATACACTGTTTTCAGATAAAGACAATATCTTCAGCAGAGTAATGGCAAAGTAAAATTATATTCCCAATTTTCAATAAAATGTAGTACTTATCATAAAAATAATGATGTCATACAAAACATAAAAATCAATATGATTGATTTCTTACGATAACGATGGAATAAACAGCATAGGAGACGCCAGCATAATGAAGCTCCCAATAAGCAGGCTTTCTTTCTTCTTCAGGTTTTTGCCGCAGGCCACTTTTCTTCCGTGTTGGTGTTGGAGGAACAAAACTCCCTTTTGGTTTAATCATCTTATAATTGATGGGGTTTTCCTGACCTTTTGGCACAAAAATCAACTACGTATGGTATTCCATGAATCGGAATTTAGGAAATTTCCAAAATGGTCTGTACTGCAATGACATGAATTTGATGCTTTTTGGTTAAGCAGTAAAAATATCATGCTTGAAAAATGAATATTTTTGTTTTAGGCTAATAGGGATGTTTATTTGTTGTCATGTGCTCTCTCAAAATAACTAGAAAATAGTGTAGCTATCAAGGTGTCTCAAAAATTGTCATAGTAACTATATAAAATTATGTCATAGTAACATAATTTTTGAAACACCTTGGTGGCAATATAAACGCAATTGCATTAAATAAATTGCAAATCCTTACCATTTCTGGGGTCACTCCAATCATTAGAAGCAGAATTTTCATTAACATTCTACTAATCCATGACATGTTTCTAAATACATCAGTAGCTACTAATCCTGGACAAATAGCGTAACAAGTTACTCCACTTCCTTCAAGCTTGTTCGACAATTCCAAGTTGAAAAGAATGTTAGCGAACTTAGAATTATTGTAGGGCACATCTTTGCGGAGAATATCCCCAAAATTAAATTTTTCCAGCATTAGATCGTTCACGTCTAGATTTGCTTTGAAGATAAGATGAGATGCCACCGTTACAACTCTGTTAATAACATTCATGAAATTATACAATTCAGTAGATATCGTTAAATTATTTGTATATTGTATCTGTATATTGTCTTTGTTGGCTATCCATAGTACGTACCGGGATTGAGTTCCCTTTTTGAGTATATCT
>JAQFYC010004856.1:0-15875 GCA_034694165.1 Tomocerus mixtus | reverse complement strand
ATTCACATGAAAATGAAGCTGATAGATGTATCAATAGTTAAAAATTAAGATCCGCGAGCGTAAGGTCTCCTCTTTAGTCAATTTTATGCAAATAAAAAATTAAATAGTCGAGTTTAAGGGTGTAGAAAAGGAAAGCCTAGTACTATAGTGCCAAGTTCCAACGTCGAACAAAGTTTTTGAAATTATGGGAATTTTATCCAAGAAACATCTTGTCAAAAAGTAAAAACTAAAAAAAAAATGAAAAAGGTAGCATTGGTAATAATGACCCTTGTTAAATCAGTTACCTATACATAAATACATATCCATCATTTAACATTTTTCATTTCACTAATCACTGCAACATTGCGCTATTATGTATTACTACGTATTTTGCATGCATAAGTAATTAATTAGTAAGTATAGTATAAATGATAATTGGATAGGGCATACGTTAAATAAGTTAGAATGTGAAAAGGCAGTTTATTATCTGTGACTTATCCACTCGCTTTTGATTTTATGCTGAGCCGAGAATTTCTTATTTAATTTAGCAAATCTAATGGTGCACCAAGTAAATAGCAATATTGTAAGGCTAACAAGCACGTGGGAAACTAATATTATGCATATATTCATGAAAAGGGCCCAAATTGGCAAAGATCTTCTAATGATGGGTTCTAATAAAATAACTCAGAACTAAGGTGTTGTCTTTATATTGTACTGCTCTAGTCTGGTCATGGTCTGGCCTGTATTGGATACATTTTGGTTGCAAATGCATTCAAGTTTGTTAAACAGCCCATATTATCACACTTTACAAATCATTGCAAAATATATATAATCTTTTTGTCTACAATATTAATATCCGCATATTTATTCATGCTGGTAACTAATATATCTTTTTCAATTTTTTAAATCATAAATACCACATCACAGCAGAATTCATATTTAATAAGCATGCAATAATAATAATACGACATTCTGTCCCTTCCAGTAAAAACACATAGATATGTAATTAGCTGTGTCTCCTACGTAAACTCGAGCAGAATAAGTTACAATGTCAACTCATGATAAACTTAATAATTAATTATACAATTCAACCTTACAATTATTTCTATTTTGTAGTCGTATAGTTTCGGGCTATTTTAGTTATGCTATTTTTCTTTATTTTACCTACTTGCCCTTAGTTTTATATTTTTTAATTGAATAATAATGTGATGTGTTCTTCTTGCACATAATATGTATTTTATACGAAGACTCCTTCTGTGATATTAAACGAATATAATGGAATATAATATTAAATACCATAGTATAACACACATTATATATTATGTACGTAGGTAAGTTTCCCTTGATTTGCGTTGCCTGGCTTGGCCTAGCTGTTTTAATATCCCGGCCAACGCATTTCATTGTTTCTAGTTTGTCATGAAATTCACCACCTCATCATAACTTCATGCAGGTGAGTGCAAATTGATCTTTTCTAGCTGTACATAATTTACTGCAAGAACAACACTACCCACCATAATCACTGCAGAATGTCCTACACTATATTATAATATATGTACTATGTATTTCTTAACGAAGCATAGCATCATAATGATATAACTTTTGCAAAATTAGACAAGGCAATGCATGATGCTTTATTATTTACTGACTAAATCTTACAACAAATATACACCAATTAACAATTCAACAATGTAAAGCCTGGCTCTGGTTTGGCTACGTAGGGGGAATAAAACGTTATTAAGTCAAGGCAGTTCCTGGATGGAATAAATATGATCAAACTAATTTAATTCATGAAAATAAGAGTGGGTTTAATTTAGTTTGCCTTTGCATGCACAATTTACACTTACACGTCATTACGTAAGTGTAAGCGTAACTTTAGCCAAGCCAGGCCAATTTATTTATTTATGTATGAAGATAGAGCTACCCCTTTAGCCTTTTATTAAAGATTTGCTTAAAATCAGAAGATGAGATGCTACAAGTAAAGAACAATTCTCAAAAAGAAAATATTGTTTGGGCCGCTCTATATAATAAGTATGTGAATCCTAAATGCAAGTGAGCTTGCTTTAACCCTTTCGTGTTCGAATAGAAATACTGCATTACATTTTGCGTATTTGCCTATAGCCTATGAATGCATGTAGCGCCGTGTACATCATCGCAAACGTGTGCATTTCATTGCATATTTTGTGTGCATAAAATATGACGTTAAATAATTTAGCACTGAAGTTCGGACTTCCTTAGTTTACAGTTTACAGAGTTTACACATTTATTAGTTAGCCTTAGTTAGTGTTCCACCGCCCATTTCCATGTATTTCAAAGGAGGCGTATTTTCAATTCCAATTTGTTTTCATTGAATTTACTATTTCCGGGGGACTGAAACTCATGAACCGCCCCAATCTATTTACATCAATTATTTTATTATCATATCCATATCATGTTAGGTTGTATTGTATTGTATTGTATTACTTAAGCATACGCATATCATCTTGCTCATATAGTACATACATTTATTTAATCTAAGGCAATATATTAATTTAACAACGCAGATTATCTTGTGTGTTATATATTTATTTATCACGTTTTGATTTTCTGTTTCAAGAGATTCGATTTTGTCCTCTTCGTGATATAGTGTGGGGTAATTCTTAATAGAAAACTGTAGGTTTAGAACTAGAAGAATTGCCAACTGTGCCAATGGAATGCGAATGCGAAGGGTTACACGCAAATTCATTTTGCGAAAGACGCCCGAGAAGTTCGTGTCTATTGCTAAATGCGTTGTTATGTTATTCTCACTTCCCTTCTACTTAATCTGCCATAGTTTAGTTAGTGAGAGAGTTAATTCTGCAAATGACTATATTACAATCCTTCTCCGTAGTATGTATGTAGATAACACGTTAGGCAGATAGGCTTATTACTTACTAGGAAGAAAGATCGTCACTTGAATGATTTTCCCTAATTATATCTCTATCTCTACTTTACTGTGGTCTATATTACATATAATATGATGAATATATGGTGCAAACAAGCGTAAATATTATATACTTTTTAAATAGAACTAATACTTACAATATTAATTTTAAGGACGACAATATATATCTTCATACATACTTTATACTTATGGCTTGTACAACAAACACAGTTTTGGTTTGTTTTGTGGAGGCGATATCAGGTGTCTCATAATACAATATAATTTGTTCGTAAGTAATATTTAACTATAGAAGCCTTGCTATATTTACTTCCAATCCCAAGTGTTTGAGTAATGATGTCATTTTTATTTTTGCAGAACACAGAAGTGCAAAGGCAAACATTTATATTTCTATTCATTTGTGTGCACTAACTGCTTTTACTGCTAATTAACTTTACACATCCTTCAATTTTAGTTTAACTTTCTGTTTTCATAGCATCGCGTCATCGTCATCGCATTTGTCTGAGGTTGTGTTACGTCACTCAAATATAGATCATCACATAACATCCACTCTTTCATATCCTCTTACTAATGATAAGGATATAATTCTTAAAAATAATACATAGTATATAGATTAATTTCTACATTATATTATCTGTCTATGGTGGATACTAAAATTAATGGTTAGATAAATAATGGTCGTCATCAGTTATGGTACAAACGTCATAAAAGAAAATAATTGTAAAATATCAAAGATTATCCAATATCAAATGATCTTATTAATTTAAATATCTACAAATAGTTTAAAAGGTAGGTAATTAGGTAATAATAATTTTAAAGACTATTTATTTTCTTCTTATTTTACAGATATTATCTTTAAAGTAGGTAAGTAGCTGTGTGAAATGGAAGCTTTTAAGTATTTTGTCATGCTCAATCAACGTGCATCTTAAAGTAATTACTGTACATACCTTAGTACATGAAAAAGTTAATGTAGCTTTCTTTTTTTCAGATTTCAATGAATTCAATCCAGTTTAAAATACATGTTGTATAATATAGGTTTACATTATTACGCGGTATAATTCATACCTACGATATATAGGTATTATAGTGTAACATTATTGTGTTAGCATTCTTGAGTTTTTTACAGCCTGGTCCAGAAAGTCAGTGTAGTAGTAAAATGTTTAATTTACTACACGTACGGTATGATGGACACTAAAGAGTAGTCTACATAAGTACATACATATCCGTGCATTAAAAACAATTAGTGTCTAAACAAAAGGTAATGGATGCAACATGTATAGCATTTCTTATTCTCACATCACATCATCATCTCCTCTGAAATAATAATAATTCTACATAATGCACTTGTTTTCCGTGTAAGTACAACTAGAAGACTAAAGGCTTGCAAGGATGTTTGTAAGAGTTCCTATATCGTATGCATACAGATACAAAAGAGAGCAAGTTTATCTTCTCTAGTAGTGCCATCATGGAGGTTCATGAATGGGAGATTCAGTATAATGTAATGTATCTCTCTACTACATACTTATAATATAGTTGATACATACACGGTGTAGTAAAAATGATGTATAAAAGAGGAGACCACCGGGTCATCAGAATTCCGCATCCGTATAATTTCTGGCAATAAGACGGTGAGCTTCAGTGCAATTTAGTGAGTACTAACATAACATAACATAACACAACATAACACAACACAACGTATGCTAATCCTCATAATCGTAAGACAGTTTACTTTTACACGCCGTCCTACAGCAAGGTAATCAAGAAACAAATTTTTTCAAGCTGGAAAAGGCGAAGAGAAAAGATTGTTGGTCTTGGAGATTTTCTTCTATACAGAATAGCAAGAACGAGAGGATGAATCATTTACCTCCGATGGTTAAACTCATAATGGACCACCCTTGAATTAGCATTCTCATTCCATCATTTCGTATTATCTAATTTGCACTCTTCTTCTGCATAGATAGTTCACTTTATAGTTTATGGCGGGGTGACGACGGCCATAATATACAAGATCAGACAATGGCAACACCACACCAGCACCAGCACCGCAGCTACATTTTATAATCTTATTCTCATGTTTACGTCTCTTGTTATACTTTCAGTTAAACTCTGACTCGAACTCTGCCCTCGCATTTTACATTTACCATTTACAATTTACACCGAACAAACCAAATGAGCAAACATCATCCAACACATTTGCTCTAGACGTACAGACTACAGACATCTCATATCTGTACATGCTACATTTTCAGTTCAGCATCCCATAATATCACATTCTGTTTCTCATTATTAACTGCACTTTTACAATACAACTGACGAAGAAAAACTAAAATCTTATGTATAGACAGCTGGAAAACAATATTGTATAAAAAAAGGAATGATCTTATATGTCCATAAGGGAATCTTGCATTTAAAAAAATACTACAGGTGTACGCACATACATGTACTTACATGTTATATTCACTGCAACATTTATTAATGTTGAGAAAAAACGGTGGTATGGTGGAATCTGGGGCTGAGCGAGATTCGCTCCAAAAATGTACATCTTTTCTCTAGGCAGAGGCTGAATATCAAAACAAAGCCTCGCAGATTCATTTCGATACTTGTTATTATACTTCACAAGAACAAAAGTCTATCTATATAAATATTATTTAATTAACATCTCTGTAGCAAGGTTTTCAAGTTGAAGAATACTAATATACAGATAGCATGTGTGTCTACATAGGTCTACTTAGTTAGCCAGGGTTTATATTCATATAGCAGATTTCCTGATGAAACTGTTGTGATTGTAATTGAGCGAGCTACGAGTTGAGGAAAGTTCAAGTTAAAATTCATACAATTTGCTGTCTGAAAATGGGAAAAGAGTCAATTTAATATTGACAGGCAATCATTTCGAACGTTGTATTTGGAATATTCCTCTTATTTCATTTCACAGCAAATCATTTATTTATCCTTTTGATTAATTGAAAGTAATATCTGTAGAAGGAATCTCTTATGGATTTCCTTAACAATGTAATCTGTATAACGGTACATACTCATTTTATTTTCATTCAAAATGGTTACAACTATTCTGCAGTATTGCAATAGAAGAATATAAATTCAATACAAGTGGGCGGTTTGCGGATATATGGGAAATACAATAGTATGAGGTAACTGACACAATAATCTATTCCGAAAAAAATATTGACAAATGTTGCTTTTCCTTCTTTTTAATTTTTTGATTATTAGATTTGATAGGATTCACTTTTTCTTACAAATATACCATACGAAGATATATTTATAAGGTACCTTTCATAATCAGGTGTGCAAAACAATAAAATGTGACTTAATAATACAAATATTTGATACGTTGCATAAAGTGGGATATGTGCGGCCTCTGTTTAAGCCTAAACTCATGGTACCTGATGCTTTTTGCCCTTTAAAATCCCAGCATGCAATAATTTTGCAGACTGAGGATGAAATTGATTAGAATGAAATGACGTGCAGTGTACTTAAACATTGGGGACTACAATTATTTGTTTGTGGTATAAACGCCTTAGCTTTGCATTTTCATCCCACTTGCACTTTGGATATTGATAAGTGTAAAGGTATACTAGACATGTAAGTATCTAGTTGATATTATGTCTGTTCATAAGAGAAATATAATTTATTGAGACGAAAGTGATTGATCATGCTGAAAATGTTGTAGATTCCGTGTTAATGGTTAATACCTGAATATACTGACACCACCACAGCAGACAACAATAACTAATGCAGCCAGACAAAAGGTGAAGCAAATTAAATGAAGATTATATTATATTTAGTACTATGTGGATACAATGTTGTGACAAAAGTAATAATCAACATGATATCGATGATTAAAACTGAACTAAATCAATACAACATAATATTTTTCAGCGTGCATAGCATAATTTCAGCACCGTAATAATATAAATGTAAAATAAATTAATTGTACTATATATTAAATTAAATATAAAATACTATAGTACAATAAATGAAAAAAGTGTCGAAAACTTAAGCATTGTTTTACCATGATCTTGTATTTATTTACGTAGACAACTTACAATTAAATACGAAGTTAGGTTTAAACAGGTTTAACTATACAAGACGATATCCTTACAAAGAGAATACATAATAGTGCATTGTGTTTTGTTTACTGAGTATAAGAATAGATCTACTTATTAACTCAGGAAGACACTGCTCGCAGTAATAATAGTACAGGGATAGTAATACACTTTTCAGATGGACTCATCTTCTAGCTGGGTTTTGATCTTCTCCTCTGCATCTTCATCCCTATAATAGAGTAGGATTTGGTCTAATTAAAGGGATGATGAAGATCTTAAGGGCAAGGAGTTGTTAATGAAGTGAAACCAGCAGGGATAATCGCAAAACGCCTTCTTTTACTAATTCTACGACGCCCCGACCCGGCCTTCACTCCCTGGTCTGGCCTGCATGGCTCTTCTTATCTTCGCTCTACTTATAAATCGACTCCTAACTATTTATTTGGAAATATATTATTATTATTCTCAGCTTCAATACAAAATACAAGATACACGTACTAAATTAAGAAGCCTATGTATATGGTAGATAAATATTATTATAGGACTATATATAAACTCATGCATTCAGTCAGTTATTCTATTCAAGGTACCTGCTCTTTCTAATTTGATTTAATTTTAGCTAACATTAAATTGGTTTTGACTCATCTTCCGCTTTGTAAATACTTAGTAGTAGTAAAAAAGTAAGTATAACAAAGATACATATAAGAATAAAGTACCTCGAACTCCACCACAATTTAATTTTAATAGATGTATTGAAGATTTAAGATAATGTGTTGAAGAAGAGCGAGTTAGCATTAGGATTTTTGTTACCTATTTGAACAATTGTACAAAGTACCTGTCTTGTCTATCTATATATTACTCGTAATACTTGCATAGTACATACTTAGATTTTACACAGGTACTATCTCACTTGACTACTCGTCGCGATCGCTATAAATTAGTGTGTCGTTGAATTGCGAAGGAAGGCCAGGACGGGACAACTAACATATCTCCTAAACACTCATCGTCATACGTCATCGTCCACACACACAGATTTTCTAGAGAAAGACGCACACACCACACAATCCAGAATCCAGTTGACTTTGACTTTGAGAAATAATCTTAGGTGGAGAGTGCCATATTCTAATGTCGAACATTTGTCTTCCTTTCTTGTCTTGTCCAGCACAAAGTCATCTGAGCAGGCAATTCATCTTTAATCTCCTACATACTTATTCTATAGAGATGCTGGTCTGGTTCTGGTCTGCCATGCAGCAGCAACAGCACAAAGACATTTCAGAATTCAGACCAGCAGATGAGCTATACGTATTTAAACTTTAAACTTATGCAAGATGATTCCTTTACTACTTACAATTTACAATAGATTATTGACGTCTCCTCCACACGTAACGTAATGCAGGTGCTCTCAATAAATTCTAATCAATTACATTATTGATGAGATGTGACTAACTATGAACTATATAGGTATAGCTTAAGGTATTAACACCAAACTAAAGTTGTAGTCTCTAGTTTCTATCTATTGACGTAAATTAGGTATTACTATATTTATATTATAAGAAATACACAGAAAGACCATTTTTTATAGAAAAGTAATAGTCGCACTGTACCACAAGGCATAGAGACCCAGTAAGGACGATTCATTGATTGCATATTATGTTGACTTACTTCTACAGATACAGTCAAGGATATTGAAAGTTAGGTAAGTAATTTAAGTAATGTGCACTAATTAGTATATTTATATTGCAATACTATAAGTGGTAGGTAATTATATAAATGTACTATCTGTACGTACTGATAAATATCTATGACAAAAAAGAATATACACTGACACGCTTACTTTCTTGACCTCTAACCTGAAAATAAAATATCATATTACAGTATACGTATAAACTGAAATTGTAATCTTACCCGATAACTTCATATTGGGCCATTCATTCAGCTCTTTGTTAACTATAAAAAGAAGAAAGTAACCGAATACGAATCAAAGGAATATCCAATACGGGACACTCCATTACAAAATCTTTGGAAAAATCCTTCGATTGCATTGTACACCTTTTTGGCTTTGCCAGGTAAAGGATTACTCACACAATTAGGGATATCATGATACTATGACTGTACTTATATAAGTATCAGCAATGCAACCGTTATGGCAAACCTGTGTGGTGCTGGTGCCGTATTTATTGAATTAGTTCCCTCACAAAATGCATTTTCCAATTCACACTTTAGAACAGGTAGGTACCTAGTTAGTATGTTGAGTTTACCAATTTCAATAATATATTAATTTAAGCTGCGAATTCAACTCTCCATTAATTTAAAAATATATTGGAAGGGTACACTATATACTAATGCACACTAGTATTTAAAAGACAAAAAAGAAAGATTGCTGGTTTACTATGCTTTAAATACCATATTATTTTGAAGGAACTAATTGTACATACACGGTTAAAGTGAACACGCTTGGTATAAGTACAAAATAATATAATATCTAGATCAAGGTACAATGCCTGTCGTTTTTCTTGAATGGCGAAGGGTTCTGAATCCAAATTAATGTGCATGGAAAATTTCAAATAAAGTTTTAGATGAAAGTTAAATCCGTCTTTTCGCATATCGTAATAATACTCGACTACAATGTGTTTTCTTATAGCATTGCCCTTGTTGAATAATATTTTATGTTAGCATTAGGAATGAATACCTGTTGCCTCGAGGAGCCCACGTCTCGAAATCAATAACCCAAATGACCTGACAAAATTGAGTTGAAATCGCCACATCGCTACTTTGTGTTATATGGAATCAGCAGGGATGCTCAAATGTCCATTTTATTACCAAATATGGCTTCAGCATCTTGAATTGAATCATAGGACGAGTTTTGCCTTCTTATCCCTTCCTAAAGACTACCTTACTGGACTCGACTGGATTTACTGGTTGACTTACTTTCCAAGACTTCAATTCAATTCAGCCAAGTTGGGCCAGAACCTTTTATAGTACCTACACCGCATACGCAGGAACACTTTTTACATTCACATTAGTTACACTTGAGTGAGAGAGTAGAGAGTACAAATAATAATCAAACCAAATCAAGCTCAACTTAAGTACACAGATAGATACACAATCATACCGAACCCTAATGTATACTTTTATACTTAATAACTGAAACATAATACTACTAACGATAAGTATAAATATTATGATCGTCATCATCTTCCACTTTAGGATTGCCATTATAATACATTACCATTACACTATTATTTATACAGATGGAATTCTATCTCTATCTCTATCACTATTACCATTCTAACATTTACAGTACATCTGCTCTTAAAATTGTCACATTACGAATTAATAAACGGTGTTTATGGGACGGCAAATGTATTTGATGCCTTGGCTATTGAAGGAATCAGCCAATCTCATGTTTTCAATGTAAATATCATCACACACTTATTCTTGTAGTGATATTCCATTTGATTTTGATATCTAATCACATAGACATTTCTTTTTATATTCTGTGTCAAGTACATATTACCTCTTAGAGAATATGTGTACATTCAAGAACTGAAGTGGGATCAAACTCAATCAAATCCAATGAGATGCGATGCAATCCATACTTCATAAGTACAATCGTGCTAACACGAACCTACAAGCTAATATCTCCATTTTTGTTTCTTTTAGCCTTTAGCTCTTGTGTGAATTGTTATTATAGTATCTGTAACAAAATATTATAATAACGTTTACCAAAGATGGGACGAAGTGGCCTTTTCAGCTTTAATTGTTCCACTCGGCTACATGTTATTGTAGGTACTTACTGTAGCAATTCATCTCCAGGGAAAATCTTCTGACTCTTCTGTTAGCCTTTCTCAGAGACGAGGTCGAGGTCGAGCGTAGAACGAAGTCATATTTTATCGGTTAAAAAATGAGGATATTTTTTCGGTGAGCCCTCATTTCGGGAATAAACTAAAGCGATTGTTACTTTAGGTAAAATCTAGTTATTTTTTTATATTTTTTGTGATAGGTTTGAAAAATGTATGCACTCAACTACGCAAATAATGTAGTGTTATTGCTTTACATTCCTTATATTTGCTCCACATTTTTCTCCTATTTGCATATCAACAGAGCAGATTGGTGTGTATTTCAATTCAAAACGATAAAATAACACGTAGATGATATTTTACAAATAAACTAAGGATATTTGTCACTTCTATGCAGCATATCTGCCAAACCTACATATTATAAATGCACACAGATAAAATATATGACCACCTGCATGCATGCCGTCACTAAATAACAATTCTTCTGATATCATCATATAAATGGGAAAAGCCAAACTTTGAGAACGGCGAAACTTGACCTATTTTATCCCACAATGCAGTTGTAGTGCATTTGTAGCATTTATGTGCATTATCACATTTATTTATGATATCAGGGTACCTCATAAAATACAGTTTACTTCTATACATGTTATATAGACAGTAGGCGTTATGTATATTCATATTCATACTTGACATAGGTAATACAGATTCTGTGTTACAGAATTACAGGCTAGGTTCCTAATCAAATAGACTAGACACATTGCAGACAATATACACTTTTCTGTAGATAAAAAAAGTTAGGTACTTCTGCTTTACTATTGGTGATATATGAATTGATCTGATTTGACATTTCTTATCTGAAAATAATGAAACATACTCTTTACGGAAAAAAAAATAGCATGCACTACTATACATTTTGTCATTCACAAGTAATCATGTCGCAATACCATAAGACAATGATGGTACTCAGAATAGAGGAGGAATTTATTTCTGCTAGAATTTACATACAAATTGGAACAAGATATTAGTATAGGTACACTTAGCTTTTAGTACCTGCACCAGATTTGCCAGAAGTTACAGTAGAAACCTATATTACAAGTAATTATTCATACTTTAATATATATTTGTATTTACTTAGTTTAAGGCGTGTTTGCAATTTTACTTTTCAAAACAAAGACAACTGCATTCTGCATTATATTATTATTGTTTGTAGTTGTGCATTGGATTTGCATAAATATGTATGACTCAAATTGTTTGCTCTAGTTTCTAGTTACAGTAGGAGTAGAGTGCAGAGATTTGTCAGTTGAGAGCAACGTATGTATCCATATAATAATATTTATACCCTGTATGATATATGTATTAGGTTATTGTATGTATAAATATGTATATTCCTGAAAAGTTTATTTATGCAAATACCTATACATACATATATATTTGCACAATTTGCATTTGTTTATAGTAAAGTTATAGTTTTATAGTTCCTGGTCTGGGTAAGATAATAATATATTACTGTTTAGAAGTATCTTGGGCATTAGTTTATCGTCGGTAGTAATATATTACACCCTGAGTTGATGTCGATGTGTAGGAAGAGTGTGCATCGGTACAGAATCGAAATTCTTGTATATATTTCTATATAAGTGGTATAGTCGAGGACTGATGGGAGACAGGATGTGCAGATATCTGAAAGACATGGAAGCTAATGCGTCCACAAGAGTTAAAGTAGTCGGAGTTGGGAAACATAAGTCTTAGGTCTCCATGGATGGATCACATTCATAAATTCCAATGCATGGGCTTCGGCTGTAATGGGTTAAGTTAAGTTCCCTCGGTTTTCTAACACAAGGCAGACAGTGAGTCCAAGTCGAATCGAACTATGTAACATAAAACACAACACGCTTATAGATCACTGCCTGCAACCGATCCCTACAATAACTATTACACTTTCACTTTCACTATATACACACCTAAATGCATAGACCAGGACACGACAACACAAACAAACACAACATTCCAGTTTCCAGTGCAATACACTATCTGCCAGATACTTTCTAGCTTTTATTTTTCAAGGGAAAATGCCTTTAAATAATAATAAAATAAAAAGTATTCAATTTAAATTAATTGTATACATGTGACATCTTAAATAAGTCAATCTTGCATCTAAATTAGCTAAAACTTATTTTAAATATTTCCACTTTTATTAATTAAAAAGTGAAAGCCAGTTGCTTCCTTATGTTCGAAGAATTTGGGTGCAAAATATTCTTATTTATGTACTTATTCCAGGATCTATCTTCGTCATAATAGTATGGACATCTTCCACAATATTATACGTACAATTTGCATCAATTCAACAAGCAAAACCAAGAAACAATGCAACCTTGCCCTAAGAGACCAACGCAGACCACAAATAGCAGAAAGAGTAAAATATTTAAACTTTAGTAGAACCTATTACATATTACTACTATTTAGAATATATTACATCCTCCATGCAAAATATAATTATAATTCATAACATATATAGTAATAGCCAACTGCATAATATAAAATTTTTTTAGAATAGATAATGAGGGCGACCTTAATATTTTTCCATGACTATGTTAAATATTATGATGGTCTACGTCTACAGTCTACACTACAGCAGCATACGGGTATGGATTTCAGACAGCAAGGAGAATTACATGTTACGTTACAACTACTGCATTACCGAATAGAGAATTAGCTGCAAGCGATTTCCTACTCATTTTGTGTGTAACTCTTTCTGGAATCCCATAGCTATAAACAACACTACATGTAAATCAGAGCAATAACGTTCTATAGTATGTAACTACTCTGCTGTTACATAATATTGCAAGTTTCTATCTTTCTGTACACTGTCAGATGATCTCTCTATAAATATTAATTGCAGTATTATGTATGTAGTGGGTTCGCACTCTCCTAATAGTGAATACACACGAAAAATGCTTAAGTTCATACATTATTACACTAAATATAATGGAATAGCGCTTATGTATACATATTTCTGATAAAATATGGCGTTTCTTTGCTATAAAATTCTAATAGGGCACAAAAAGTTTACTCGCTACATGACATTATGCAATAAACAATAGTGTGGCAGTAAAAGTGGGTACTTTATGTGAGTTACCTACTTCGAAACTTTTAAATTTAGTACTCTGATACCTACATGCTAAAAATACAACACACATATAACTATGTACTGTATAATATACTATATATAGTTATGTAGACACATTATTAGCCCTACTTTTCTATTTTACATACATATTTTATACGAGACATCTTCTTATGCTGATGGATATATTAATTTGCATGTGTTGTAGGTCAAGAAGACATCCAGGCAATATTGGTATCGGTATACACCTAGGCAGTTTTGATATTGCCTGAAATGGCCCATGTAATGTTGATATAGCGTAACCAATATCAATACTGGGAGCTACACCACCAGTTATGCATTTCGATGGAAATAAAATTGAATACCTATTAATTTATCTTTCACGGCTTGTATTATTTAAAGCCAAAAGGCCATAATCGTAAATACTTTGAATGTTTCCATTCCAATCTCAATTCTCCCTCTTGTTCCACTTTGACTGAACTATGTATTTGTAGTATAGAATCTATATGTATAAATAATAAACTAAACGCGCAATAATTAGGTAGGTAAGAAAGGTACACCTTTTATAGAATATAAATGTATCAGTTGTGAGGATGGATTAGATATATTTAAGTAGAGTATAATTCGATTCCGTTGCATTGTGTTTGTTGGGTTGTAGCAATGCAGTACAGACAGACAAACGGGTGCAATTAAATAGAGATGTAGAATGTTATATATCGACGAGGCTACCAATTTAGTGTCTGTCTGCAGTGCTTAAACAAACTCAAAGTCAGTAACACAATGCAATCCAATGCCACTAAACTTTGGATTAAAGTCGCAGTCCCCCTTATACTATGTTTATATGCGTTTTAAAGGAAATACTAAGTATAAGGTCTACTATAATGAAATTCCTGCAATACCTAATCATGAAGTGCACTAATCACATTGTCATTGCAGCATTTGCTACTTATATGTGTTACGGAAATATGATAGTGTCTACTATAGTACATTGTACAGATTGAGATAAATAGATACTAGTTAAGGCTTTCAAATCTCTTTTAAATTTTAGAGAAAAGTTAGTAGTGAATGTTGTGACGTAACCCATGTCATTGCACAGTTTCTAGATGATTTATTCTAGCGATGAATTACATATTAAACTTTAAACTGTAGTTTGGCAGTTGTAACCATTCTGTACAAATCCTCTTAAGTAGTCAATCTGATCGTATACAGATGCTTGAATTTTGGATTTCACACTTGGAATATACGTACTTACCTGCATAGGCATTACTTATTATTAGGCATAGCAACATCTTATCTGTATTTGTTAATGTTAGTTTAATGTTCATAGGGTTATCAGATCACGTATACAGAGCTACTATTAATATATGTACTGTACAATAATTTTTTGCAGTGTGTTATTAGCTATCTGTGAGCCTACAATAGCTATATGACCTTTAACTTCAGTTGCATTTATATTGCATTCTAATTACAATCCCTTGTTTTAAATTCGCTAACGATGACGATATCTACCAGCTATCTACATCTTCTGTTAGGTTTTTATTAGAGAAATCCCACACACACATTATATTAATGAGAAAAGAAATCTCGTTCTGTTTTCTGTTTGTGTTGCTCCTTTTACTTGCTCTTGCTCGCCTCGCTAAAATCACCCACAACACAAAACAAG
Organism: Tomocerus mixtus; assembly: GCA_034694165.1. Taxonomy (NCBI): domain Eukaryota; kingdom Metazoa; phylum Arthropoda; class Collembola; order Entomobryomorpha; family Tomoceridae; genus Tomocerus; species Tomocerus mixtus. The sequence goes on along the minus strand of JAQFYC010004856.1, from coordinate 334 downwards.
AACAACTAACATAACGAACTCAAAAACAATGCAATTCAAAATGCTTTACAGTCAATCAGATTGACAGCTCAGCTTTTCTGGACTTTGACTTGAACTTTTCTTTGGTGCACACATTTATACCGACTGCTCTACGTAGAATATATCTACATGATGTAGGTACATATGTGCATTACAGTACAGTCATATCTTTTCCGATTAGGGCATTAGTATTACTTTACACTCATTTGGGACCGTCCATTAAACACGTCAGCAGTTTAGGGGGGAGGGGGGTTCAGCAAAATGTGACAAAGTATGACATAGGGGGAGGGGGGGTCCGGTCACTGCTGACGTCAGC
>JAQFYC010004855.1:0-15880 GCA_034694165.1 Tomocerus mixtus | reverse complement strand
GTAGATATACGTGTACGCAGTCATTTACTCGCACAAGATAGGATAGGACGTATGCATGTAATAAAATATATGAAAAAATAGGAGTAGAACAAGAGCAGGCTTTTGGACGAAGAAGGAGCTTAGCTGTGGAAAGGAGTCGAAGGATAGGGAGAAGAGCCATAGAACATGGCTGAATGTCATCAGTGAGCTGCTGTGTCCTGGTGAGTATTTTTCCAGAAAATCTCTCTAGTTTCGCTTCATTTCACTCACCTTTCAGGTATTTTAATAGTTAATTACTTTTTTCATATTTTGAACCTAATATTAGCACCTAGCTATTTATAATCGAGCAAGAAACTTATGTACTAAAATGTACTTTTGCACAGAATACTATTAAGTTACGTACGTACGTATCTCTATGTAATGTATGTATGTACACATATGTATGCCTTGTTATGTGAACACATAGGAAGGGTAGCTTTAAGCTTTATGAACAAAATTATGTCGTTCTAGTGTTAACTCGACTGCTATACGGGTTTAGCTTTAATAAATGTTAAGGCTCCATTTCCATTATCATCTAGACTTCAAGAGAGTATGTATATGTATACATAGGTATGTATGCGAGTACTGTATGCCATTGTATTGGGTATCTATGTGAAGTAGTTGAGTCGAATTGAGTCGAGTTGAGTTACTCTACTACTAGCTAAGCTAACAATAAGTAAGCTACCACCTATTCGTATTTGTAGTCTATACGAAACACACGTACGTACAATTTTCTTTAATGAGTCTCTACTAAACTAAATGTAAACTAAAGTTAAATCCAATTTCCTTACGTTAATGTTAGTTAGTCTACCAACAATTATGTAACGATACAATTCCTTATTTTTAGTCAGTCCGTAAAGTAACATAATACATAATAACATAACGTAACGTAAGTAAATGGTACATAAATATGGAAAAGGGTTACACTTCTTTCCGACTCTAAAGATAACTACAAAATACAAAAACTCTCAACTTTCTCCAGACTTTAAACTATTTTATTTATTCGAAATCCAATCCAGTCGCATAGATATACAGAAAAAAGTTAAGTGCTCAGTCTGAAACAAAAATCCTTTCTAATATTATTAAATTCAGTTCAACTTCCAAAGGAATTGCTATCCTCGTGTTATTTTGTGATTACAGTAACTTAAATACTACATTACACTTCAAGTGAGATTTTATAATATACAATAAAGATTCCTCAGTTTTGTGAACATTATTTTTAAACTTAAAAAGAAAAAAGAGTTGGAGCTAAAGCTAAAAAGCTAAGGAAAGAGCCAGCCGAAGAGATGGATTTCATATATTTCCATCCGGAGTCTTATAATTAATGGGCTAACGGTTTACTACTCAGATCAGGGATACTATAAATTAAAATGGTAAGCAGAAATGGAATCTTTTTCGGAATTATTTTCAAGGCTTGCAATGTTATAAATATATAATGTGTCTAGGTATTAGTGTAATAATAATTTTATCAATTATAAATATATGGGAAAGTGGGAAACCCCATTTAAATACGTAGGTCAGGTTATGCTGGCTTTTATACATAAGTTGTAAGTTCCAGTTTCATTTGTTCACATTATACCTAAGTTAATACTGCTCTAGTTATAATTACTCTTGGGATAGTAATACAATATGTATAATATAAATATATTTACCTACCTACTATTTGAATTCAATTAATAATTCTATTCTTCTGATTTTTAAAGGGTGGAGTTAAAGAAGTAGGTCTATTTTTAGTATAGATATCCGATCCACACATAAACGTATAAATAATACATAAATCTTACCTGTCCTACATAATTAATTTGTTAGAAACTGAACTCAATTTGAAATTACAAATGAAAAGTTAAATTATTTAATGCTCATAGGATTTATGTATAAGTATAATGGTTCAGAACACTTCAGGAGAGACAAAACAAAACACACTGATGTGGTTTGACATAACAATAGCTCTGAAGTACTATTATAGTAAATAGGAGGCTATTTTAGTGTATCAGGTTTATTGCAAATACATTTCCTGGTTCGATAGATTCTGCAGCACATACACATAAAAGAAAAAGGAAATTTTATGATCTTTCGGCTGCTAACCTTAGCCTTTGATTTAGTACTTCAAATAATTAACGCGACCAGTTGTATTGTAATAGAGCTATAAACATTCGTATTTCATGGGCATTAGGTAGTACAAATAGGTATTGAAATAATAAAAAGTTAAATCGTTTATACAGAGTATGAATTGCAGAGCGATACGATTCTAAAGCTGGTTGTTCATTGTTCACTCCTTTTAAAAAATCTTTAGGTTTGTAAGTGCTAGGATCTAATTAAGAGTAGGAACTTCGTTTAGCCTCTGACTTTTGATAGGGAAAGGAGTTTATGTGGAGTGAAAATGAATAAAATATGTTGTTTCATTGATGGTAATAGTCAAATGTATTTTTCCGCAGAATTTCCTTATCGTTTGTTCAAATAGCAGAATTATTGGTTTTAGTGGTAGTGCTATGGCCTACAAATTTTGTAGAGTAAGAAAGAGTTCATTTATCTGTCCATGCTGGAGAATAGAGATAAATTCATTCATTTTATAAATGCTACTGAAGAAGAGCGAATGTATTTATTCAATCTTTCTCACAAGTTCAAGGCAAGGCGGATATAAATCTGGAGAAAACTAACTATTTTTTCTTCTTGTTACGTGTGTACGTCCTTAACTGATAAATATTTATGCCTAGACAATCGGGAGAAAGAATGACAGAATGGGGACAGAGGCTAACATTCATATAAGATTTCATACTCTGCAAAGGTGAACATTCTCTGATCTCAATTTCTAAGAATTATCGCAAGACTTTCCTGTTTCGTTGCTTAAAATGGAAATTTGTCACTGTGGTGTATGCATTACTTAGATTTTATTAGGGAATTGAATAATAAGCGAGACTAGAGGATGCATATTACAAATAAACCATTATAAAAACTTAAAATGACCTTGTAAATTGTATGCATGCAACAATCGAACAATCTAATGGTAATTTGAATTTTATAGACAGTCACATCACAAATCACAATACGAAGAAGGCAAAGCGATACAATAAAAAATGTAAATGCAAGGCTACTGCTCTTCTCCGAATTTTTAGAACATTTATGTAATATACAGTAGATACTTTCAATTTCTATCTACATACTCTCGTTATTTTAAATGAAATCACAAAATACTTGATGTTAATGGTCCCAATTTTACTAGTAGATCTATTTTCCCATTTGTTTACATATCTACTACACTTGCACTAGCTACACACACATTGTGTAAATTATATTTACTGTGAGTTCTTCAAAAATAAAGTCCAGGACCAAATATGTACAGGAACCAAGATTTTCGAAGGACTATTGTTAGATATAGTCAATTTTGTCGAAGAGGAAGGAATGTGTTGCTTTTTATATGCAGGAAACTCCTCCTGTCTTCAAGCAAGTGAAATTTGCATTTCTTTGCAATTTTCTGCAAAGTGCATTTGCATATCAATCTGCCTAAAAACATTTTCCATGCGAGAGAGAGGGCGATAGGATAATAAGAATCGATGGAGCCATGCAACTTATTTTTTGAAGTTAAGTTACTTTGGTAGGTGGCCTGTTCTCTCTCAAGTTTATTTTATGTGAGGTCTTTGGCTTGTATTTGTATTTGTTTACATAATTCTGTAATATTCGAAATGTGTGTTACTTGATCTTGATGTTCATATACTTACGTAAATATTTTACACATTTCCATTCTCTCACTTCAGATCAGGATTTCAGAGTTCACATTTTCACATCTGCTCTGCCTCTGAGCTGGCAATGGGATTAACGAGCTGGAAAATCGTATTATTGAGATTTCCGTCAAAATGCAAATTACACACGGTTGAAAGTGGAAACAAATAGTAATAGGAGTCGAGTGAACTAACGAACTCGAGCCAAAGGCCAAAACGCTTCTCTATGTAGTACCTTCATCATTCTAATTGTTAACGTAGCCCTAGAGTCTAAAAAGACTAGAATGTCATGGCATTGCAAAAGATTCTTCCAATTTTCTTCCTCAATAACCTGATTATGCTATTTTGGATTACTTTACAAAAGCCATATCATCTTTCCTCAGTCAGGATGATGAGATGATGAACGAATGCAAATAATTGGCAAGCAAATGTCAGATACATTTTCAGATTTGAGTCTTCAACTAGGTACATAGATTAATTATAGGTTCCAAACCCTTTTAGTATTGCATGTAGATCAATTGCCATCATTCCTATTTAAAAATGATTTTATAAATTTATATCTGACATTAATAAATTATGTAGTTGGATATAAATTCCAAATTCTCAATTCATCTTCGAAAATTCTATAATGAAAAGTCAAGCGACGAAGTCGAGCCATTTTCTACGTAGGTTCTCTAGGTATTAGGTGCGTATAAGCATATTATGTTCGTCATGTCATAAATGGCCCTTAATATTTCTTGCTCCAACTAGTTTGGCCACCGTCTATAAATAAATACTATAATAAATGCTATATTATGTATATATTGTGAAAATTGTGATAATTTCGTCTTTCTTATCGTTAGTGAGGAAACTGTAGCTGTATTGTAATGTAACACTATTAGACCTTCCAATTCTGTCATCTCTTTTCGTCTGTGTATTGTAATTGTACTCGTAATATGTAGTGCACTTGCCAGAATATTAAATTATAGTGGACAAAGTTTCTTTGTATCTTCTATTCCTCAATCACACAGGAAATAGGAGAAATGCTGCGATAGATTATTTCCATAGCAAAATAAGAGCAGGAGGCTCCTTCATGAAATAATAATAAAGTAGGGCATTTATACGGTTTATATTACTATGTGCTATATATAGTTTGCGTTTTGTATGTACAAGTACAGTACACGTAGTTTTATTATTAATATTGTATATATAAGTGTGTATCGAATTGCTCTCTATTTAATATTGCATGTAAATAATACCAAACTAGACTACGAAGGAACTCATTAGAAATATTTATTGTGGGTTGACGTTGACGTAGGCTGCAGACTGCAGACGTTGACATTATATTTATTTGAATGCCCACTGGCCTGTTCCGCCCGAATTCGACTTCGAATTCATTTTCTCTAATATTTTTTATAAATAAGTCAAGTAACCATATTCTATAGCCTAACAATGTAGAGATAACTATACTAGTGACTATTAGTAGGTTATTTAATACTGTATGTGCGTAAGAATAATAATAATGTCAGTATGTCCTATATAGAAAATACAAAGAGATTGTCTGGCATTATAATTCAATTTCTTGGAAATTGGAAATGGGAAACAAAGTCGGCACAATTTTGATTGGCATCCAATAATCTTATATTACATTTATGGACGGACACCTAGACAATAGTCCTTATTGTGTTGTCAAATCTTTGGCTCTCTAGTACAAATACCAGTAGAGTAGAGTATAAAGAGGAAGAAGAAATAAATAGTAGCTTGGCTATGGATAGGCAATGACATTTTTATATATAGAGACACTTTTTACATTTCTAAACTACGCTAAACTATGTAGGTATAGGTAAATAATTTTTATGTCTTTATAAATATATGACAATGCTTAAGTTAGGTAAAGAAAATCAGGCCAGGACAAAGTGACAATATGACAGGACCTTGAAGGTTCACTTTTACACAGAGTTGACATTTTGTTTGAAGGACCTTTTTATTACTTACTTAGGAAGTCGGGTAGTCGGGTTCTCTACATTTTACCATTTAGTTTAGTAATAGAGAAGTAAATTGTGTCAGTCTAACTTGATCCTAGCAGGACAGCTCATTTTATTCAATAACTATCCAAATTATTACTTCTTCCTAGAGGTCTGTAATGATATTATATAAAATGTGTACATAATCTATATATAGGTGAGTGGTGTATTTTATTCTACTTTTAGAAATATTGTGATCTACTTACTTCGCATTCGTAGCCTTATGTAAGGTAGCTGTGGGAGTAACCAATAAAAATGTGGATTGTGATAGGATGTTACGTATTTCTGGTGGACGTTATTATTTCAGAAAAGTGATATTTCTTTCACACATAACATCCGTAGACATCTTATTAGTGTAATTGTGTACGCACATGAAATTCATGGAAATATTATGGCTTTTGACTTTTGGAAACCCTTTCAAAGGTTAAATTTAGCTACATACAGATATTTACATAATGTATGTAGAAAATTACTCCGACTGCAAATATATCAATTTGATTCGACACGAAGCAAGAAAATGATCTCTTGTCAATTTTATTTTTACCACTTTAATATGGAGCGAGTGGGTGTGGTGTAATACATGATTACATTGTATTGTGAATCCAGATCAGGGCATAGATCGGATAGTGATAAGCTATTTAGTTACCAGTTAAGTTGGCTCCCAAAATTAAGTACCAATTCTTTGTTACATAGCTATCTACGCATAGAGACCTAAAGATTTGGCTTCATTTGTGTTTACTTGGCTTTGGCTTTGGCTTTGGCTCCGGTGTTCGGTTCAGTTTTTTCTTGCATTGTATTGTATTGGGCTCTCTCTCCTTCAGTATATCACAATGTCACCTCGTTTTGTGATTTGAATAGGGATGCGACGGTGACGGTATCCATCTGTATAGCTTAGGTAACTCTCCATTACACAATGCAAATACAAAATACAACTACACTACATAGATACTATGTATTAGTATATACCTACAGCCTACAGTTAGTGTTTAAGTTAAGTTTTGCCTTTTCTTTCGATTCTTGTACAAAATGCGAAGAGGTTACCATTTCCTTTTCTTAACCTTAGTGTTCTCCATTTACATTTACATGGATTTATGTATAATGGTTTAGTTGTACATAAATACATAATGTATAGGAGTGTCATGTCAGCGTGCTTTGCTACGCTATGTCGTAGGTACATACTAGCTGTAGTCTAGATAAAATTCTTATTCAATCTGGAGCATATTGTGTGGAGTAATATTGTTTCCTTTTACCTTTCTTTAATTTGTTGTTACCTTCCCTTTCCGTATCTTGCTCTTGGGCTATCGCTATAATATGGTTCCTTTGAGCTTATATGGACATTTATACTTATCCAGACCAGGTAGTTATTATAAGATATACTAAATAAAATAGGCAATTACATTGAATTGAATAGCGATAGCGATCATATAGTATAATATAGAATTGCGTAGTTCCAGACGTCCCATAATCCATGTTCCATAGCGTGGTGTACCTTGGGATACGAATTCCTTATAAATAGAACCATTTCTTTGAGAAATTAGGTATTATTCTTGAGACATAAAGACATGCAAAGAGAACAGAATGTGTAATAGCCTCTCTAGGTTTAGAATTTAGAACCTTAGTTTGAAAACGAGGGAAAATCTTTAGGTACATTGGCTGAGTTATTAAGGAAGGTAGTGTTTAGCTGTTTAGTATTTAGTGTGTGTATGCAAATGAATGTATTTAAACCACCGTCTATGCTAAGTCAACGTAATGTACTGTGCCTGCATATATAATAATAATATTCTGTTAAGGAGGATGATGATGAGACTTGAAGCAATTTCCCTTGCCTTGCTCTTGCTCTACTCCAGACTCCAGCTTTTCTTTAGCTATCTGTATATTATTATGTATGTGAGTAAAAAGGTAATCTGGGAAATCTGGTTGCTCTTCTCTTCTCGGATTTGGTTGGCTAACGAAATAAATAGCATTTGAACTTTTTAGATTGTGACAAAGATAAATTAAAATAGTGATATCGCCTAGCTGACTATTTACTAATAGAATTCTGATGAGTTATATTAACTTAGTGACTTACACGTCTATTTAAGTGCGTAGACATTACTAGTACTACATATATAAACATATTTACGTGTACAGTACGATGATGAGGCTTTGAATGGTTCATTTTATTAGTTCGCATTTACATAGGTACAAAATTGAGGACAGACTTTAACAAACAAAGCATTCGAGTTGTTTTCAAGATAATGACTCTTATCGTAAAGACATGTAATCTCGATCCTGCACTAATCACACACTAGCATCATCACATCAGTTCAGCATCACATTCACATCACATCAGTTCCATTCTATTGCATTTATCATTAGATTTGTTTCTCTATATTATAGAGCACAGAGTTTATTCATTATTCGTCCATTCTACCATCCCACTACTGTCTACTGTGTATGTACACATAAAATATGTATAATAACGTAAACGTAGGCTCTAGGTTGTTGTAGAAGTAAGTAATAATATGGTAATTATGATTTGATGGTTCGTCTTTTACTTGTTTACGTTCAACGTTAGCTATGCATAGTGTCTTCTACATAATATTATGGAGAAATTCCTTGTAGCCATTAACATGTAGTAAATGGCTTAAAAAGTCAATAAAATAGTTCTATGCACAACTAAAGATGAATTCATTATATTGTTCCACTATTTTGTGTACCTTTTTAATAGTCCTTCTATACTTTCATATTTAATATTCAATTATATTAAGTACGCATTCACATGATAGGCTAAAACATTTAAAATTGGAGTTAAAATGTCCATTCCTTATAGGGAAATTATATTATACCCGAATCCTTATAGATAGAATAGATGGATGTGGTAAATACATGATATGATATAATAAATTATCTTTATCTTTATCATGCATAATAATATTACTTATTGCTTTCTGCAATACTTATCATGGACGATCCTCACAACACGGCATGCCACGCCAACTACATTATATACATAATACATACATTAAACTACAGATACAGACATACAGATACCATACACACACACACAGTTAATATTTACAGAGTTGAGAAAGATTGACTCGAATTTCATTTCAATTAACAATCAGTACCACTATCAACTATCATATCGCTGTGATTATTCTTCCAGCGAGTAAATAGTAAATAGCAATTTCTGGTTGAAATGAAATGCAAAAGCTCTAAAGGCCTTTCGTATCCAAATCCAAATCGAAAAGCAAGCTTCATTGCTCAAAGCTGAGAGTAAGCAACTCAGATAGGTACTTCAGTTCACTATTTATTATCAATAGGTCAAGTTAAGAAGCCTAGTCAGCAGAATCTAACACAAATGTTAATGTGAATCTTTATTGGAAGTGATGTGATGCGATGATGTTATGCTCGTACTTTATTACTGTATAGTAATAGTAATAGCTGTGGAAATAGATCACTTCAGTAGAATATCGAATGGTGTGTGTGTGTGTCTATGTCAATATCTGCAGTAGTATGTATTTACAGTAGACACATAGACATAATAGTTATGAACTTAACTTAGCTTAACTATCGCATCCGTCTTTGCCTTAGTTTTATCATCTATGTGTGTTATATAATATTTATAGGTATTGTGCACATGGAGAGTGAGGTAGATTTCATTTTCAGTACATTACACATTTCACAGTAGTATTATTATCTGTAGTAGTAAATATTAAATATACGTACGTAAGTCCTTAATGTGCCAGGACATAAGTCGTGGTGGAATATTACGACGAGTATTTACTTTTATATTCTATGTATGTATATGTATATTGTATGTACATACACAAGTAGATATATTTTATATTACGTAACGTAACGTAAGTAGTTGAGAGTTGAGTTATGTTAAGAATAGGACGAGGACCACGCCGAAAAGGCAGAAACCTCTACTAAAAAAGTACCTACTAAATACTAAAAAGTAGAGCGGCTAGACTTGGAGGATCTTTAGCGTGAACTGTGAACCATTTACAGAAGAGCAGGTATCAGTAGTATAGCCATTTCCATCCTCCTTTATTCTGTAAAAATGTACTGGAAGAAAAAAACTGTAGTTACTTACGTACGTTACCTTTTACCTACAGATTACACATTACACATGCTTATGTAAGTTTGTGGTACAAAGTATATTAATAAAAAAGGAGTCTCAGTCTCACTGCTTGTGTCTTGACTTGACTTCATATAATAAGTACCTATAGATACTTACTGATCCTGATTTGGCATATTCCGTTCATCACATACATAATCACATATACCTGTAATGCTATAAGATATATATAAAATACTTACATATATTATGTACAAAGTACTATATAGGTAGGTACTTACATAGTTCAGATATATTTATAAGGATAACTGGAGTAGACACTGGGATATTCCTATAAATAGTCGCATTTCCAATTCGGGTGGTTTGCTTTGGTTTTAGTGAGGTACTTTACTCTTGGCTTTGGCTTCATGGCTACAGGAATCTATATAAATGGTAGCATATGCATAGTACATAATAATATATAAGATACAGAATCTATATAAGATATTCTGCATGTATTCAGTTTTGAGTTGAGTCTTTGAGGGTAATCATATAGCATAAGAATTTACTGGAGGCTCGTTGGCAGTCAGAGGAGGAAAACACAGGGAGTTCTAGTTCTTCTGGTGGATGTGGATTCTGTGTGGATGTGTGTGGATGTATGCAGCAGCAGTACGAGTTATTGTGTGATGTGATCTCAGTCCTGGCCTGACTGCCTGGGTGCAACTCGAGTTCAGTTGGAGTTCGGGTAGCAGGCAGGCAGCGAATAGTACCTTGCTTTTGCTTTGCTGGTTAAGTGTATGTAGCTATATCTCTGTAGGAAGCTCGGAGTTTACCATTCGAGAGATATACAACGTAAATACTTTACACATGTACCGGGACAAACTTCCTTCAGAGAAACACTGGTAAGGATTTAAAACACCAAGAACACAGACTGCGATTCGGAATCCTCTTCCCTGTACGTCATGTCCGTACTTATCTACTGTATTTACTGATTTTTCGGATCCGAAAAACTTTTCATTTCTCCAAGGTGGTTTAAATTAAAAAGTTGTAGCTTTTGTTTAAGTCTACAACTTAATTCACCTTGGAGAAATGATGCGGTTTCCGTGTGCATGGTGTTTTCATTCTTTAGCCACTGTCCTCCATATTTATCCTGGACATTCTCCTGTATATCTAGCTCTACCGTCCGAATTTAAGTACCACCACGTTTTGCGAATGCTCCAAATGGTTTCAAAGGCCTTTCAAAGAAATATTTTAGCACATGAGTAAAGATAAATGGTTTTAAAAATTGGCGACCCTGGTTGGGAGTTTTACGGTATGTGTAGCATATAATAAGTATTCTGTTTGTGTATGTGGTAGAGTGGGCAGACACAATAATTTTTAGGTCTCTGCATCGATACTTACACTGTACTACTCACTCTAGAGAGTATTAAGAGAACGGAACGGGAGAGTAGAGCAAAAGCAGAGCACTAACGAAAGTAAGAACATAATAGATACCTATAGACAGTTTATTATATACGTTAGAATAGAAGTTCCTATCAGCAGCAGGGACATAGTGTACTCTAGATAGAACTATACAATTATATTATAGTAGAGAGTGAGAGGTCTCAGTTTGTTCCATGGCTCCCTGGACTGACTGGCCTGGCCTGGCTTCCTCCACTTTGCCTTATCCACTGCTTTTGGCTTCTCTATAATATAATGCAATATGTGTTGTTGTGTCCCTGCCTGCCTGGTTTGGTTTGGGCTTCTTTTCTTTATAGCTCTATGTAACTTACATTTAGGTTTAGGACCTTCTTCCCCAAAGTTGGGTACTATTTGCACTATGTGTAGTATTTATGTATAAGAGTAAGACAATTGTATTGTATTATCATATCTGAAAGGATGGTGGACTGGACGTGGACATTATAATATGAAAGGAGGACAAGACATGGCAAACTAAAGGGATAGTGATAATATGTACTTGCATCTATCTATCTATACAATACAGTTACCTAACTATTCATTCTTATCGTTAAATAGTTTCTGCTGCTTTGAGTCTTTGAGTTTTTCCTGGGTACATAGATTTATACATAATATTCACATATAAAGAGTATATCTTCTTTTGGTAGCAGTTTTAGCTTTATATTTGTAAGTTGTAAGTACGCTGAGGAGATTGAGGCTGGAATCTGGAAGAGTGTGGCTTGGTTTGCCTTCTTGCATACTATTGATACTATACGGTGGCACGGCATGGGTTGAGATAGTTTAGGAGGAGAAGAAGAAGAAGAAAGAAAAGAAAGACCAACGCGACTTGGTTTTCGTTCTGGGACGAATGAATGCAATAATGCTGAAGTGAAGTTGAATGTAGAATGTAGAACTAACGTAACTTTACCTAACGTATGTATGTATATGTATATCTTGTGTAGTTTTATATTCTATTCTGTGTAGTACTATGTAATGTAAGTATGTGTAGTGTCGTGGCGTCTGGTTTGGTTTGGTTTGCTTTGGTCTAACATAACGTAACATAACGTAACGTAAGCGTAAGTATTCTGCTTCTACTCTTACTCTACGGCCTATAGGTTTTAGGTATCTCTGCTAAAAGGAAGAATTATTCTGTGTGTTATGTATGTAGGGAGCTTTTGTAAGCTCCGTCAACTGAACCGTTCAATATCTCTTTCAGTTTTAGTCGAGCTTCCAAATTGTAAAGGCAGCTAGCTCCAATCTCCAATCCAAAACTACTACTATACACATAGACATACACACCATACAATTACTTACTTACTTAGTATACAAAAATACACGTAAACTGTAAACACTGATACAATTCATACAAAACACGAAACTCTGGACTTGACAAAGTGTTTCTCTTAAACTTACTTATTCTTCTTGCATTACATTATTATTATTACATACATAAGTTACTACTTATTGTTACTTTAGATTTCTTCACCATTTTGAATTGACCAAGTTGCTAGCTATTATTACATTGTAGATACTACATAAATCCATTTACTTATGTATATGTAGGCAAAATATACTCATCTCATAATGAATTGTCTCCAAAGAGAGTTTTGGTAGCCAAAGCCAAGACAAGCCAAGCCAGTATCAATATTGTACATGTAAGGAGGAAACTTACATCACATCAAAATCAGAATCAGAAAGCGAATTCCTTAAGACAAATAATTATGTGACATATTAAGAAAGTACCTTAACAAGTAACTACTATAATTCTTCAGTACAGTACAGTAACAAGTTAGTATTTACATATATACAAGAATAACACGAAAACATTTTCGAAATTCGAAACGAAACGAGAATTTTTATTTCTCTACACTTTCTTTTACTAAAAAGTATTGTAGACAGAAAGAACAGAACAGTCCTTATAAGTAATTAATACTGTAATATGTATAATAAATCCTTAAGCAAACCTATACAATCAAAATCAAAGGAATTAAGGGCCCCTACTAGCTAAATACAACTACTGCTAAGTAATTGTACTAAATAATAAATACGATACTCGTGTACCGTGCCTACACACGTAGGCTGACTGATTCGGAGTCAAATGAGTTAAATACAGGTGATACTGGTCTGATATAATATTTACTAATAAATGTTAATGATATTATTGTAGGAGTACAAAATAGAAGGAGCTACGTTAAACTAAATTAATCAAGTACATAGCTAAATAGATTCTGAAGGATGAAAGCCTGGAATAATACTATAAATGAATACGTATACAGGACAGACTACTAAATAGTAAATAAATTAAGTTAGAGATACAGTACAGATAAAATATACCACAAAAATCCAGAATGCCAGTGCAGTGCAGTGCAGTGTGCAGTGAAATGACATACAAATAATTACACTGAATTGAACAGCATTTACTAATAGAATAGAAGTGCTTTAATTAACTGAACAATCTTCTCCAGTATTATTATACTACTATGTATTTATATCACATTATGTAATCATATTTTCTCTGTGGTACAATATTTATGTATGGTGAGAGTGAGACGTACGTACACGTGAGTCTGTTTGAAAATTGAATACTGAACTGAAAACTTAATGACTGCTCATAATTTAATAATAAATGAATGCTTCATTAAGTACATAGAATAGAACTCAACTATTCGAAACAGACTGTGAGAGAGAATATTTTAATTCCCAATTTAAGGGAAACTAAAAGTACCTACAGTTAAAGGAAAGCAACTATAAATAAGGAACAAAGCTTACAAACAAGTTACACACATACATATTCAATATTTCAAATAGTATGTATGTGTTTACTCCATATACTGAACTAACAAGGTGTTCATCCTGGTCCACTTGCCAAAGATAATTGTTATCCAATAAAACTGTTGAGATGTAAGAATTTTTTATGATCATTTTTTATAAATAGCCTTTTTGCGCTACTACGCAATAGCACGGATATAAGTATATACCTATAAGTATTGTGTATATTTTATGTAAGTACCTATACATTGATATAAAACTAATACACTACATATTATTTCCAAGCGTAGCTGTAGCATAGCTATGTAAGGAATGTATGAATGTACTTAATGGCAAATTGATTCCTCAGCTTATTTTTGTATCAAAAGACCTTGCATTCTTATTAATGGCTAACCTATACGATTTTCCTTAAATAGTGCAAATATTTAGTATATAGTTCAGTAGGAAGAAAAGATTATATCAAATTTCTGTAAGTGGAAGCAAGGAAAGGAATAGGAATGACAGAAATTTTCAATTTGGGAATCAGGTTGAATTGCTTTTATGTATTTACCATTTACGCAGAAATATGCAAAATGACAATAGAGGTAATGCAAGCAATACTTATGTATTTAGTAATTTAGTGTATAGTGTATATGAATTGAGAAATTGTCAAAGCCAAGTCAAAGACGGAAAATCTTTAGAAGAATCGCAATGACGAAATCAGATAGGTAGCTAAAACCGTTTGAGTGATTATACTAATAGAAATGAGAATACATAACCAAAGGACAAATTGCGATATACATTTTACCGTACGTAACGCATGGTAGTAGTGTAGTGTGTAGAGCCATATAAAAGTAAGAGAAGTACAGTACAGTAGAAATAGCTGGTTAATAGTTCCGTGTCCTTACGTACTTATATATCTCATATTTATGTATTTCATAACTTAACGGAATTTTATGCGTTTTGTTAGTTTATACTAGTTTCAGGTCATCTCTTTTAGGGTTTGCTTTATGACCTTATTGCCACTACACAAAATTGTTAGACTATACTTTATATTTGGCAGAAACGCAATTCAATGCAGTTCTTTCAATTACTTATTGTTTTAATAAAGAGAATTCATGACCATGATATATTCTATTCCAATATAATGGAAAGTGGATGGAATACAAGGTCGCCTATTATGCCAAAACAATAAATTAAAAAAACAAGGGAATCTATAAAATATTACTAATAATTAGTTGGATTTTATTTTATGTGATTACGCTTTAACATTTAGCCACGTGCTATTGCTATTGCTTTTAACATAAATTAGAAATAGTTTGGTTAAGCAAATTAATGATTTTAATGTGAGCAAAGTATTTGTGTAGTCTTTTCTTTACAATCGATAAAACGATTTCCTTGGCCAATTCTGTTCTTAACTTTGACTTACGAAATCGATAGAAGTTAACATTAACATGAAATGAACATTGCTGTATTTTGCATTGTACTATATGGGATGGTACAAAAAAGAGTTGCAAAAATTGTATACTGAGGAAACGTTCATATGAAAATGTGTGAAATTTATATGAAAAAATTCAATTTTTTAAAATAAGACTTTAATAAGAATAAATTGAATATATGGAGTAAAAAATCTCATGTGGGTACAAATACTAAGAAATTAAATTATTATCATTTACGGTAGTTAGTGTATTTATTGTGTATTCCTCTACTATTGTGGTGTAATACGAACACGAAGTACCTAAAAGCTACATGAATAAAACAGGATAAGAAAAATAAAGACAGGGGAGCACACAAATACAAAAAAATAAATATGCAAGCCTCTCTGTCCCTGCAAAGGACAACGCTCAAAAATTGCATAAAAATTCCTACAAAACGTTACAGCTACCTTTTATAGCATTTTCAAAGTAATTAAA
>JAQFYC010004854.1:0-15883 GCA_034694165.1 Tomocerus mixtus | reverse complement strand
TAAACATGTGAATTCGAACAGAATGGTTTATTAAAGAGTATTTACACGTTAAAAAACCATTCTTTTTTCGTTAGGGTCGTATCACATATCGTTCTACATTATCAACTTTCCTCTCTTCACTGCTTACAACGATAAACCTCATGGATGAATATACTTATAACCTAGATATTTTGTGTGCACCACCTTTACATGCATATTATTGTATAGTTACAGTATTCTAGAATATACATACATGGTACGAGTACATTTGGCGTTAGCAACTAAGTTAGAGCTTAAAAGTTGCTCGCGTTGAGTATGCTTAAAGGTACAGATCTACTAAGAATGTAGAGTAACATTATGTGAGTATATGAATATAAAGTACCTTGGCTGCTGGATAGAAGCCTCTTTTATGGTAGAAGAGCATTTATGCATGCAGTTCCAATTTCCATGAATAGGTAAAAAGCGCCTGAGAGAAGACAAGCGCTTCAATGAAAACGAGAAAAGACGAGACAAGAGGGAAAACAAAGACCGTGAAAACGGAGAGAAAGCATTAGTAACCAGGAGAAAGTTTTCATTTTATATGTTAACTTTCAAATGGAAAAGATAAATAATTTCCTTAGGAAATTAAACTTTCAAAAAATGCAACGAATTTAGTTTATTCTGCGGAATTTGAACTACCATTGTCATCAAGTGTTACCCATATGCATACGTAAATATAAGGAGTAAAGAAAATAAACTAATAGAACTATATTATCTGCACTTAGGAATAGAAAGACAATATTTACATTTACACACTCTCTCTGTAAATGGAGCAATTGTGATTTTTTGAGCTTATTTCTTCATACGAGCTGCCATAAAGGGTAAAAGCTTTAGGCTATCCAATGCTGAATGTGTTGAAAGAATGTTTTCCTTTGGTTGTTTGGCTTTAGAGATAGGAAGTAAGTGGGATGTACTTTACTTTCCCTCTTCATGTAAATACATTATTGTATGTGCTGGAAAAATGCGCAAGTTCTCCATAAAATCCAAGAGATGTAGGTCAGCTATTGCGCTTAACGTTCCTCAACTATAAATTGTGCCATAGGAGCACAAAATAAATCACGTTTATTGTTCCGTCCAAACTATTGATCACCAAAGATGCACGGAGCAGTCAATAAAAAATTTAACTTCCGAAATTGTAATACTCTTTTAAGCTGGAGTAAGGAGATATCCACTTATGTAGGTACATATCTAAAATATAATGTGTTTTTACTCTATTTATTTGTGTCAGCTGTTTTCGGAACTACTTCATGCACAGTTACATCCAATATTATGTAGTATAGAATTACTAGCACACATAAGACGAAGTAGTAACATATTTTAACTACTATCTTAGGTACTTCGGTTACTGTTACTACTTACTACCATCCCTTTCGGATGTCCCAGTCCCAGAAAATGTTTTTTCCCAAAAGGCGAAGAGCCATTCTATTTACGGAAAGGACAGTCTCTCAATATCTCAACAGCATCCAGAACTACTAGTGCAGAACTGCTAAGTTCCTGTACAAGTATAGCGTATAAGTAGTACAAGTACTTCATATAAAAGCGCAATACGATATGGAATATGATATTATACTAGTAACAACCATCTAGTAAATATTTCCCTACTCTGAAATTGATCGGACGGGATCAGAAAAGGTAGAAACACCTTCTGACTTTATAATGTCTAATACTTAGTATGTACACCGTTGCTCATAACCATTTACCTCGGCTCAATGTCCATTCTGTTTGGCGTATTTTAATCCTCAACGCTTTTACCTTTGGACTCTAAATCCTCCTGCGTCATTTCCCATTTTCCTCATTGATCTTATTCACATTATTTTCTCACCATAATCACAAGCATATATTATTTGAAATATTGAGACTGGAGAAGAGTATATTACAAGAGAAGGTTAGTTTAACGAAATAAATCCTGTAGGAAAAGAGTTAAATCAAGGGAAGTCCTATTCAATGAAATGTCAAAATGTCCAAACACGTACAAATTTTCAAAAGTTTTCCAATTTTGTTTAACATTTTTATACCGTACCAAGTTTGGAATTTATAGTAATCACAATAAATGACCGTAATGTCAATTAGGTAATTTTTTGGAAATTTTTCAAAAACCAATAATGATCTACACAGCCACGTAAAATCAAATTGAAACCTACGATTTAATTTTGCTTTCGCAGCGTAATAGGTTTCATGTATGTCAGTAAATTGAATAGTTTGAAAAAGCAAGATATTTGAGTGTTTTGTTTAAGCTTTTTGATTATCTATTATACCACTGAGTACGCATAGGAAGTCTTACTAAAATGTACACACATGAAAATGGCAGATGAACCCCAGTACAGCTCACCAAAATAATTTTTCTCTACCTGTTCTCTTCCCTAAGTATAAGAACAGC
The DNA here is from genome assembly GCA_034694165.1 of Tomocerus mixtus. Lineage (NCBI taxonomy): Eukaryota > Metazoa > Arthropoda > Collembola > Entomobryomorpha > Tomoceridae > Tomocerus > Tomocerus mixtus. The sequence continues at coordinate 13,488 of JAQFYC010004854.1, read as the reverse complement.
TTTATAATAGTTAGAATACACGCATTTATTACTGTACACATTTTTTCACAATGAAATATTGTCACGAAGACGCAGTAATCAGAATTTATAGTATTTAAATAACATGTAAATAATAGTATTCATAAGTAATATAGTAATTCGGTGAAGAAGCAATGGGAACCATACCCCCTAAGGACACAAGTATTACTTTCAAAGTCTTCATTTGCAGTTCTGATGAATTTTCTATCACATGAAAGGATATATAAAATTGCAACACAGTTATATCCATCACAGGTACAGTTAAGTATCCAAGCTCGCAAATACTTTGTGTACAAACAGAAATCCATTAGTACACTAGACTGCATATACACTGAAACTCAATAAAGTTACACAAAACCTAGGCGCTTAACGCAAAAGTGACATACAGATTTTATAATGTAAATCGATCGATTAGGAATGGCAGATTTCCTCCAAATATTCATAGGCAAGTCACAACACTGTTAGATAAGTAGGTAAGTGAATATTTGGCAATCGCGACAGTTGGGCTAAAGTATTATGGTTTTATTTAGATCCGCTCTGAGCCTAACAATTCATCTTATAAATTGTGTTTCTTAATTCTGCACTTAAGTAGGCACTTACTTTACAATTAGTATTTTCTGCAATAGGCAAACGAGAATTTCGTTATATACCTTCCAAATTAAGTGCATTGATTGATGCAACGAAAACTTTAATTGCTACATGCATTAATCATTAAGATCCTTTGATCTTGTGTTTTTAGATAAAGTTTTTGTTTTGAACAAGGCAAATTGCAATTTGTATGTAGAAGGACCATGGTTGAACTGTGCAGGAGAAAGTACATGAGTGCACAAATGCACGGAGATAAAAATATACCTACACGATCAACGTCCAATTCTGCACTTTTGCTGTTACTTTTAGGAACTATGAGAAAGGATTGCTTGTGCTTCCTATAGAAAAGTTACGTATAGGATAATAATAGAGTTAAATATAATAATACTTTTCTGCAGCAGATACATAGTCTCTGGTCTGTCCTGTCTATTTTGCCTTTAGTCTAGAAATGTCAGAGTTCTTTACGTTCCAGCTGAGTCGTCGTATTTCATTCACTTCAATATTTATATGAACTCCACTCCAGTATACTCTACTGCAGTACTGGGGTTGGTCAGACACACTAAGCTGGCTATAGGAAACAGTAAAAACAACTTTGCAGCAAAAACTTTTGAAGGATTACTTTTTTTAGAGTTTGCATTTACTTTTGCAAGTTGCATTGCATTACAGTGCGTATATTTTTCCGTTTGTGCACTGCACAGCCTACTAGTACGGAATCCATTTCTTTTCCAAGTGCCTATATATAAGTAGATCATTTAATGATATCAAACATGGCTTTTCTTGTATTATCAAAGCAGGAAGACATAGTACAGTATGATCTACATGTAAAATACAAAATCAAGAAATTCAGTGCCGTTGTCTTATGTTTCAACTTTGAACAAAATAGAATTTTCGAAGATTTTATTGCATTGCATAGGATTATTTTGTACTCACTCGTATTCTTCCAGAAGATATTTGAAAAAGGGAAAGTTGCCAACTAAACCTTCGCCCTCATAAATACATGGAGTTCCATCATGTACGTATATACATATGCATAGTAAATATAGTTAAGCCAATCTTTATATCTAGTATGTATGCTGAAGAAAAAGTATGTGTTTACTCTTATTTTATTTGCGTCAGTCCTAGACTGGATCACATCAAAAAAAGCTAGAGATAGTTAAAGGGTAAATTCAGAAGTATGCAGGTATGCATACCGATAGAGTATTATTTGGGGGGTCTGAGGCACGTGGAAGAAAGTACATTATGCTCCTAGTCTGAAATTCTCAGCACATTTGATTCGAATATGGATGGCTCTCTTGGGGTGTGAACATAGTGGAAGAAGGGAAAGAGGAGAAAGTAAAACGAGAATTACCGACAGTGTTGCACACACACTCATACATATACACATATATGTATATAAGTATTAGTATACAGAGGGGAAGAACAAGAATCGAGTGCTCTGGTCTTCGCGAAATAAAGTCGAAGAAGCAAACCTCTAAAGTTAAGGTCTCTTTGGTGAATGGTGAAGAAGCTAGGATCATTTGGCCTGGCCTGGTATGGTCTTGCATGGCGTGAGTAAAGAAACTCAACTCAAGTCTTCCAGACAAGACAACTTTCCAAAAGATATGGCTGTAAAAGAAAAACGAGGGAAAATACTTTCCTTCTTCGTTTAGCTTGTTATAGCATTTAAGTAGCTAGAGTTTCCTATATGTTAGAATGTGATACATATAATATTACAATAGTTAACAATGTAATAGTAATAGTGTACCAGTAGTAAAGTTAGTAGTGTGAGAACTAGAGACTTAAGCAGAAGAACAAGAATAAGAACAACCCAAGGAATATTGTGTGAGTAGAGGAGACTTAACTTGCTAGTTTTACGACGACTTCCTTTCTTCGTTTACTCAACTTTGTGAGTGAGTCCTTTCCTGGCTTGGTCTGGCATTGCATACATAGGATTGTAGGATAACCGGGCACAATCCACAATGAGCAGTCAAGTTGAAATAGTTCCTTCGTTTGTTCTTCTTACGTTTGATATTTGCTTTAGGTTAAGTTTAGACATCATGCGGTCTATGTGGCTAGGTGTCAGCAAAAAGTCCCTTTTCTTCTACTGTACTTATGTAATGTATGTCTTATGCTCCAGGTCAATAGTTTATGTATACGTAGACTGTAGACTAGCCTGTGCCGTTACTTAGCTCGACGCGTATGTAACTTAAAGCTCAAGTGGGGTTACACGAGTTAAACTTTTGTCAACTGAAAGTGAAATCATGTCAGCTCTGAAGTGGATTTCGGCCTTTTGTCTTTCTATGTATATGTACTAGTAATCTTTAAGCTAAATTGGATAAAGAAGCTAAACATTTTCCCTCTAGTGTCTTGTCTAGTATGTGTTGTGTTATGTTACTTACTTATACTTAACTCGTGTAATATATACAGATAGTTAATGCTTCCGTTAGCTAAAGTGGGTTAAGCAGCTGCAGGCTTGGAAACTTGGAAGCAACTATTTGAATTGTAAAGAATAAACTGTCCAATAACTATTTACAGGAAATGAGGGCCATCAAGATTCGCATCGAATTTGCATTAATGTTTTCTCGGGAAAAGTAGTTCATGTGAACCATGCAAATATTATTATACACAAATGTGATTCCATTAAAGACATATCACGGATTCGTCTCTCGGGCAGACCAGACCACACCAGAACCAGAACCAGAAGAAGACTGAGAGCAGGACCAGACCAGGTCAGTTATATGTACAGTACAAGATGACAATTCAATCAAAAGGAAAGAAGATTATATTACATCATTCTGCGTCTACTGGGAAATCAAAGGATTACTTGACTTCTAAGATGGAATCTCCAGCCGCCTTTCCTTCTTCCCTTCCTTATCCTTATATTGCCTTGTTGGCAATTTTAAGTGCAACAAGCGCTTAATCCCTGGTCACATGGCAGTAAAAAATGAGATTGAGACATTGTACAGGGTAAGCAACGTGGAGTGTTTTATGTTACTCGATCCACAATAAACACACACCGATGCTCAGTTTCAGTTCATTGTAATTTTATGTACATGGTGCTTCTTTCGACAAATTATTGATAATATAGTTATCTATACTAATTGTATGTACATAGGTAAAGGCATAATGTACAATAAACGTAACTATGTACATGATAATATTTGCACAGAATACATTCTCCTTTGTATATAAACGAGCAAATGTTTTTCATTCGTGATTACTGATTACACAACACTCGACTAGTTTAGAATTCCAAGTACACTGAATAATTAATCAACAATAACCAAACGACCGATGGCAGTCATACTTATTAACTTTTAGTCTTAAATTATGATAATATTTTCGGCTTTAAGGAGGAGGAGTATCCCATCTGATTTGTAAAATAATATAGAATGTGATTTTCGACTTCGTTAATTTCGGTCTCCGGCGTCTTACTAAAGACGCCGACAATCTGTCCTGAAATATTGGGCTTTGCAAATAAATATTTAATAGTATAATTTTAGTACCTAGTATAATACTATTTGAAAAAAGATTGAGTCCAGCCCGTCGAGCCTAATACAGTAATTCGTTAGAATGAGCTATTTAGCACGAGGGATTTGTTACATAAACTAATACTTCAGAATTTAATTTAATAAATTTTATTTTATCAATTTACAAGCTTCCGGTTTCTAGTTGAGCTGTTCTCATGCAGTGAAAAAAGATTGCACAATAAATTAGAAATTAGCTACATTGGTAATACTAAGTAGTGCATACGGAGTGAAAATTAAGCTCGTAAGTATCACGGTAAACAAAACTGCACCAACATTGCTGTTCTTATACATATTATTACACGAGTAAAATTACTTAACGAGAATGTTAGTCGTAAGATCAGATGCAAGTACAATTATATATTGTAGCATTAACAAAAATTTCTTTGAAAATTCACATTTCTTCTTATTTCTCTGTAGCTTCGAAATATGCTTATATGAATAAATATGTTTTGCAGCATAAATGTAGGATTTCTTGAATTCTTTTTAAGTACCAAATAGTTATAGTTCGTAAAAGCGTTACATCTTGGTAGCATATTATATAGGTATGTACGTTGCAAATGTAAAAAGATTCTTTTACATAGTATAAAATAATAGTTGCAATAATGCAGTTTGTTATGCCTCCAGAATTTAAATTAAAACAAATAAATTATGTTTTGTTAATATTGCTCTCTTTGCCTAAATATAACCGAACAAACATCAAAGAGTAGGATTGTTTGTAAGACGTTATATATGCAGCAAAGAAGAAATAATAAGAATCCTGTAAGAGTCCTATATTACATTGCCAACACGGATGAATAATGATATAGACACGTAAATGTACAATAATATTTTTGTTAGTTACATAGCATATCTTCTAAGGAAGTGCTTAGCTAAAGAATGAATCCTTCGTATTCCTAGCGGTGGTCCACATAGCTTAGCTTGTTTCATTTATTTTAATAATCTTGAAAAGCCTGCCTAAAGACTACAGTTTAGGTTATTATTACATATTACATAACTGTAGCGTAATGTTAAGTAAGTATTATCGTCCACGTTATGTAAACCAGTTTTTAATTTTAAGTCTGCGGAAGAATGGAATTCTTTAAAATGAAAACTTAAAAGAGAACAGAGAAATAACAAGAAAAAGTAATCTTACTCACAAGTACAAGAAAGATCCTCTTTTGTAATTTAATTAGTACATTGTCTTTATGCAACACGTACGTTATTAAAACCACAATGTAGATGCATATTTGTACATTGAATACATACAATACACGAATCTGAATCTAGCTCACCGAGAAAGGCACCAGCATTAATTGCCATATGAAAATTAATCTAGTAAATTAATTCTTAGCGGAATTCTTGCAGAGTTCATATTTATATTAAGCACATTACATTACTTGCGGTTAACTGGTATTGCATGTTTCAGCCCAGCAAAGACTCAAAGACTGGTTTGACATACTGATCGTGAATCTTGAGAGAGGAGTACGCAAATGCTAACTAGGAAATTATTCTCACTCTTAGAAATCTTATGGTTTGGCATTAGACTAAATGTCAGAGGTGAAAGTTATAAAATCATATTTAAAGAAAAACTTGGAAGATAGCTCAGAAAAGGAGGACGAAAGATTTGAGTGAGGGCACAGTGCATTTCATTTCCTTCCTTTCATATTTTAAAGTAAAACTTATGGGAGTGAGAAAAGCACGTACGCTGCTCTGGTTTGGTTTGGTTAAGAAGGAAAGTCAAACGAGTGCAAGAACCAAAGAAAGTCATGTCCCATTTATTTAGTCCACAGTGGGCTGGGAAGAACAGAAACTTTCTGCTGGGAGATAAGCCTTTACTCATACACAGACGATATATATATTAATATCTGTATATATCTGTATAACTAATATTACATGCTAGGCCAGTACATAATATTATTGATATTACTTTATCACTAGTGCGAATTATTTTATATAGAGATTAATATAGCAGGATTTTGGAACTGGGAAGTTAAAGTGGTTCCTTAACTTCGTATATTTGCCATATACTACTATATAAGCGAAATAATTGACAGAGCCATATGTAGTTACCATGTACGTATGCTTTTTAGTGTATCCTCGTGTGTATGCACTATTAGCGGCCTTGCTATGGTCGAGTTTCCGCGATAGGTAATCCTAATTTAGGCAACAGGAGTTAATTGCATGACCTATATTTATTTTACAGCGGGGAGCTCTCGTTTAGTTTTCTAATATGAAGTCACTTAGCTACTCCGACTAGAAATAGACAGGTTGAGTTGACTTTACTATTTATTTAGTAGGGACCTAAATATATTTTGCTATATACCTAAGTACCTTTAAAAACAAACTCTTACGAAGTAAGGAAAGCCATGGTCATAAAATGGCATACTACTGTGTATCTAAATCATTTAGTTATTACAGCATCCATGCAGGAAATTGCTATTCCGATTACCTGCTACCCAATCAGGCATAGTGTATTATAGCTTTAGGGTAAATGCATCCAATGTAGAAGTAACTAGAGACCTTTAGTGCTTTGTGAAATATGAAAATTAATCCAGACTAGAAAACTAAATAGGTTATCAAACCTGTTCGACAAAACTAGCGAAAAGATGGAAATATTCAATAAATGTTTGCATTTTTAATTTTTAGTTAGTCATTAGCACGAGGAAAGGAGGGAAATGATGATTTCACCAAGAAATTATACTCTGGCGTGGATTTCCTTGGTGTCCTGGTCTGGGTGGGAATGAACGTAGATTTGAGGCATTAATAGTCATTAGTATTCAGTCAGTACAACTAATTCTATTTTACGGGAAACTCAAAAAACTAGTTGAAGTGTAGTAAAGGAAATGCAGAATTGGAGAAAGGAGGGAAAGTTGTTTCTCTACTTGGAAAGGAGCTAGCTACTTACTACTTAATTTCTAAAAGTGCCATTTCACTCTAAAGGAAGGAGAAATTAGTTTAGTGAAAAGCCAGGATATCTTATTTCCCTGATGTGAAATAGTTAGATCATAGGTCCTACTAATAGCCGAATTTCTAATAAACCTACATATACTTTCTCTATACGTGCTGTTATATCCTGTGTGATATTTATAGAACTTATATGTATATGATTATTTGCCTATGTGACATTCCACTTTCCGCTACTCAACTCCCGTTACCCGTCTGTAGATTGTAGAGAAGGAGGAACTAAAAACATGGAGGAAAATTAAAATGCTACAGAACAAAGCCGTAGGCAATCACCGGCTTTAATGACTAAATGTAAGTTCATCATTAATTTGAGAGTTCTACATAGTTCTAAGGATGGAGTTATGAACTGCCGTTTCAAATAATAGCATGGAATTAACTGCTGTTTTAAATAAAGCTTTATTTGTTCCCAACGACCTTATTATGGAAGTTAACTACAGGCAATGCTCTTTCTTAGTATTGTTTGTAGAATTTCTAAATGAATTTATAGATGCTTAGAAATATTTACATGACATGGATTGGATGGGATAACAAATTGGAATTCTTGGAACCTTAAAAAACGTATCAGTCACTGCCTCCTACAATTTTCCAGTTGAACAAAAAGAAATCTGAAATATATTGTCGGTTATTTTAGTTATAATAGAGAAGGACAGGTTTAGTGTATAATGGGGAGAAATGACCTAAAAGTATCTAATTTATTTATGTAGCATTTTCTATTCCCTAGGGGTTACCCTTCACGGATAGCGGGAGACATTTTTATTCATAGAAATGTAATAAAGGGAAAAGTATCACGCTGCGGCTGCCCTTCTTTAAAATGAACGACATTTTTAGACGCTCCGTATTATACACACATGCATGAATTCTTACATACGTGGGAAAATTCCTTTTTTATGACTAGGAGACTTTTAGTCCTATACAGAAACCAGCTGCACCAGATATAGACTATATTAAACTACACTACACTTACACTACGCAGTATCACATTACATTACATTTATAAAACTGCCGTAAGGGTAGAAAAGTGTGTTCTCATTTTCAGTAGCTTACTCATAATGTTAAACAGCCCAGTTCCACTTTTCTCAGAAAACTAAAGGGAAACTAAGAGAAAGTCAGGGAAAGCAAGAAGCTGCTTTTCTTAACGAGCAACGACCTGAAAACTGGAGATACAGGGACACCATATTTTCTCCTTTACTGTTTAAAGCATCAAATACTCTGCTTTTCCAAATTTATGCACAGCCATGTAACGGGGATCTTGTCGAGCTCCAGCTTCAAGAACCATTTCAGTGGGCGACCCAGAGCAACTAACGCTCTATAGCTTCCCGGCTCAAATTTCCTCTCTTCAAAAGGCAAAAGGGGAAGTCTAAACATAGAAAAGGTTAAGATTTCATCCTCTTACGTATGTACCACGCTTTTGTTCACTCACAGTTCAAACTTCAAACTTTAGGACTTGCCTGTCAAATATATATGTTACTAAAATAACCTTCATTATTGGTTTTCCTTGTACCAGTTAATTTTACATGAAATGCTTAAATGATTTCGCAGTTTGCTAAAGACCATTCCTCAGGTTGTAAGCGTAACTTTAATACATCTACTCCCGGGGCTTGGATATTGACTATGTATGTACTATAGGCTCACTGTAATTATCTATCAATATTTTGTAACATTGAATTGACACACTTAATTGCTTTTATAAAACAGTAACACATGTATTTAGTATTGAAATACTAAAGGAAGGCCACGTTTGTATACGAATCAGAATCTGTCACATAGTATTACATAAGGAAAGTGTAAGTATGCGTATTTCTCGTGTATTCAATTGCCGGTCAATTGTTTTTCTCCACCGTTTACAAACATATCCATCAATTTCATAAACGGCATGTCTAGTATAAAATATTGGCTCGACATGCAAGATGGAAATATGACTCTTTACACTTAGTTTCCCAAATTTGTTATTACAAGAACAGTTTCGATTACTAAGGCGGTAAACCATATATAGTAACATGAAATTCTAGAACACTATTTAATTCATCGTCACATAAAAGAGCAGAACAAAACACCACGAGTTATTTAGGTACAGTACAGTAGAATAGAGTAGATACATGCAATAAAGCCTCTAAAGGAAGTCACACTTTTAGCAAGATAAGCCAAAGCTATGTTTATATTATACAATACAGAGAGAAATGTAGTAATGGAGAAATGCATGAGCTCATTTGTCTGAGGAGAATAACTCCCTCCGCCCTCAGTGTAAAATTCATTTTCTAACTTTCTCCATGTTCTTCTAAGAAATGTTATTGTTAGATGGAAAGTTTAAGCTACTATGGTACTATACTTATACTGTACAGGGTACAGGTAGAATAAATTTGAGGAAAGAGAGAAAAAAGCTTTTATCTCTTTTTCCGAATGAAGGAGTTCACACCTGAATTGAAAATCCAGAAAACGGGTTCAGCTCTGCAGTGCACAAGACCCACAGTATTAGTATCACAGTCAGCTTAAACTTTTCGGTAGTGTACGTAAGTAAGGAAACTCAAGTTAAGACACAGTATGTACTATATGACAAAGCAACTCTGTTGTACTATGTAACTGTACCACTAATACTGTCATATTATAATAGGAAAAATCCATTTCTCACGTAAAGCCATAATGTACAGTACATACATATACAGAAAATAAATACTGTATCGCCTTTATACGTAGAAAGAATATTTGTAATTTTCCTTATACTATAACTACTATTATCTATAGGTATATGAATAGTATAAGAATACCAGCAGCTTACATCGTTTTTTAACTGTGAGGTGAAAATTTAAGTTTGCTGTATCCACAGCACAGTGGCAAGAGACACCTTTATGATTCTTCTTTTCGATTTATCATTCGTGCTCGTTAGCAAAGCTTAGGGCAGCTCGCTTACTCACGTAGTAGGAGAGAAACTATACTAAAGTGCAAAACTGCTTGGTTATAGGAAACCAAATAATAACTCTGTTATCTATAGGATGCACACTATGCAAAAGCACATAGAGGAAATTGGTCACATACAATATACTACTGGGTTTACATAGCAAATCCCGCATTACATATATCCAATATCCAATGCTATAAAGATGGGAGAACTTAGGTTAGGTCAGTCATAGATAGTAATTGGCCGAAATTTCAAGGAAACAAAGATAAACATTTATTAGACTGCATTTACAATAGTGGACAGTCAAGACCACGATAAATAGGCTACCACCACCAATATTTTTCTAGTCCTGAAATAAACTAAGATATCTAAAAAAAACTTTACAACCATTCCGTTAATCTGCAAACAACCCTGCTATTTTATTTTGTATTTGGTAGACAGATGATGTTGTTCCATCAGGAAAGATAAATTTTAAATGCAATGGCTAAATTGGGATTGACGAAGTATATTTTTGTTTAGAAATAATTTTGCTAACAAATTGTTTATCTGCCATATAAGAAGTTACTTTCGAAGAATTCACTTTCACAGCGCCTACGTAGTCTGGCCTGGATCTTTTAATGTAAAATTACAGTAGATGGTACATATTTATTAAGTCTTCCCTTTACATTACATAGTGGATGGGATCGGGAAATCGGGATTTCCAGGACACAGAAAGCCAGGCCAGGATATAGATGTACATACATAATAGAATTGGAAACAATATGCTCGCACTTGGAAACCGCCATGATGTGAAAGGTGCTCATTTCCTAGAATTGATATTGATAAAACTAATTTAAGGGAATAATGCTATAGGACATTTATATAAGGGTCGTGACTTTCCAAACGCAGATGTCTATTCAAACACTCTAGTATGTATTCAATAGTTTGAAACAAAGTGTAGGTATATAATGGGACTGACTGCACTTCCACTTACAATGCAAACTTGGAGCTAACTACATAAGTAGCTACTGCTACTGTATAGCATAGCATAGCTACATAACTGTACATGACAATAGTATAGGTATTTTAGATATTTGTATATCTGTAGGTAAGTAAGCAAAAGCAAAGTAAGTAAAATGACTAGAAGGTACTTTCCTCTAAACCCGTCATGCAATTCACTTCACATTCAACGGCCCAACATTCACATTCTGAATTCTGCCGAGTTCCTTGCTTCTCTCTGTTTGGCTTGCGTTACGTTACGTTCTTTCATGTCTCTTCACTAGGAAAGGAAGCAAACCTTCCTTTCTACTTCTACTATAAAATATAGACTAGGAATACTATCCTGCACTGTACTGCACACACTAAACCACAGTAAAACTATTCCACTCCATTCCACTTTTCCTTTCAGTTGTTGTAAAACCCAAAACCCGAATCGATAGCTGACTTGACTTTACTCCGCCGTACGTACGTACTCTTTGCTATACTCTATATGTATATATCGACTTAGACTTTAGACTACTCTACCGTACACTACTGTACATACTTCAACTTCAACTATGTTACGTTATGCCATGCCATGCCAGCTCCCATCTCATTCTCCTTCTCCTTCTCTAAGCCAGACCATTTGCACTGATAATAACACTATTCGTCCACTCGTTCTAAGTATATAACTATATATCTATATTATACTGGATTATATTAGCTACCTATTACCTACAACTTACAACTTACCTATACCTCTATTTCATACAAAACCATTCTTAGCTACTTTACCCGACTAGGTACAAATATAAAGTCCACTATAGTCAAATACAAAATAGCTGTACTTTCTACTTTCCCATTCTGAACCAACATTGAACCCAGCCCTACTTTTACTATACTCAAGAATATAACACAAGACCATCAGAAAGAGCTTAGCTCAACTATCTAGCACCTACATACATTAAAGCTTTCTAGCGATGGGATCGATTCACTAACAATCCTATCACACACATCAAAAACCTTATCATGACCAAACTAAATTTTAGTGACAAAACATTTTATTTTCGAGGACAAATGCACACATTACATAAAGGGTAATGAAATGCTGTATACTACCATATTATCTACCAATGAATCTATATAATCATTTCGGTTCAAGTAACACTATTCCACTATTATGTCCTCAATAGTGTCAGATCGCATTGAAAAGTTTAATATCTGGACTGGAAATACACTCAAATTGTTCACATCATATTATTTTAACATAATAAAAGAATACCAATTCATTTATGTTAGTTCTGCTCCTGTTTCTATTTTATTTATCCTAATTTTTTAATTAATTGTAAATAATAGTACAGATATAATGGTATTGTATCCTAAATTAACTGCATACTGCTAGCCTCAATAAGACAAATGGATTAAAAGCATTACTACTTTTTTGGGAATTTAAAGTTAGCTCAGCAGGATATTGTAAACAACTTGTTTTTCTACCAGTTGACGAGATTATGGACTCTATTTGATGATGTGTATTACGTTACGCAATGTTTATTAGTACAAAACTGAACTTTATACTTTGGTAATTGGATAGGCTATACACGCATAGGCAGCGTAGCTGCACAATTTATTATATATAAACAAAAACTAGTTTTACTAGCAATTACAATGCAAAGACAATGTAGATACTACCACATAGAAGCTTTAGCGAACATACCTATGCATAAGTTTATGTACTCATAGCTATGGGTACATAAACCTCCAAAGAAGAACATTTGTAGGAAGAAAAGGTGCAGCGAACATAATATGTATAAAATATGCGATTTGCAAATGTATACTGTACTGTATTATCTGTGTCTGAAGAAAAAGCTATAGCTTCCTTTTTCCTTCGTACTTCGTACCCTACTTTCTCTTCTGCTCACGCACTTTCTTCTCCTGAAATATACATAAGGTAGCGAGTAGCTACATCAACATGAAGTAGGACAGAGTCTCGGCCGCAACTTTTCTTATCTTCTGATGTTAAGAGCAGCCTAACAATCAGACTGACTGCTACGCACTGAATATTATAATAGAAATACGAAGCACGAAGGCAAGTTTAAATAAAGGGACGTATATAACATAGAGTATATGAGTAGTAGTACCTTATAGTAAATATATAGAATATCCTGCTCTGTATTTTCATGCTTAGTATTGTTCCTAGAGCGAGTGTGTAGCAAATACACTCTCGCATAAAGTACAAAACCTACTATACATACATACTACATAGTAGTAGATTATACCGTGACAAATATTTACTATCACTTGTGTAAAATAGTTTGAACATTTTCTCAACTCTCATTTAACAGAGATAAGCTAGAGCAATACTAATTTATTTCTGTCTGGGAATGCCATAACATTATGCAGTCAAAATTATTATACTCCCACTCGTCTGTACTCTAAACACTTTCGCTATTAAATATTTTCTTAAATGAATTCACTTGGACAGTAGTAATACTTTATTTACCTGTCAATGAGCAATTAAATTATATGTTAATACAGTGATGTGAAAAGAAAATCGACATTTTAATATGAAATTTTGGAACA
>JAQFYC010004853.1:0-15885 GCA_034694165.1 Tomocerus mixtus | reverse complement strand
CTCGGAAGGGGATTAGGCTATCGTTATAGGAAAGGGGGGATGGGAATTCCGTAGTTAACTAAAGGAGTAACTACTTATGTATTAGAATAAATGGAATTGTAACAAAATGAGACATGGTTAATGCTAGTCCTCTCAACGAAACATCATTAAAGATCCCTCCAAATTCTTTCCATAAGAATTCATACTTGCCTATACCTTAAATAGATGTGATACATTTTACTTAAGAAACTTGGAAGACTTTGTTAGTTGCACCGGGATAAATACATATACACATAAAAATGTTTATTTTGATTTCAATTCGAAATATCAATTTAGTTCACCAGTTTTTTGGTTCAATTCAAGTACCGATGTTTAGATAATTATACCATTCTTAATTTGATTTATGCAATTTTTGGAAAGCTAATAAATTTTATTATGGAATTTATTGCCTAACCTGATAAGTAGATGTGTTGTGCACTTACACTATTTATATGTCCAATTCCGATAATAAATACTACTACGACTACTAAAGAACTTTGCCTACACTGATATTTTACGTTTTATGTACTTCTGGGTACCATTATACTTACTAAATATGATGTTACATAATATGATGTGAAGTAATCTAAAAAACTAAACAGGCACTCATAATATAATAATCACAGAAATAATAAAATCCTCGAAACTGACAATTTGATTATTAATTATATAACGCAATCAATAACGACAGTCTAACCTTACTGATAGGTATAATAGTATAATATGTTACATTACATCTGTCATTTAATTCTGGTATATAAAAGTAAAGCAGAATATTTTTATTATGCATTGAAGTTGCTAATTAATACTTCATATCTTCCTCGCCACTCAAATTGCATCAATTAACAATTTTTCAATACGCACATACTACTTATTACTATCACAGAATAATGCAAGTTGCACAACGAATTAATTTCTGATGAAATCAAGGTGAAACAAGTAAATTAAAGTCAAATTAATTAGTTATTTTATCGCAAGGGTACTTAAAATATTATCTAGTCGACTTATATAAAGTATACAAAAATGCTGACAGCCATTTAATAATAATTACACAACTATTGTACATTACATGCTTGGTAGTTGCATTTTTTTTTTCAATACAAAAATTGGTTTATAATGCATGGATATATTAACGGCAAAATCGGTGATAAGGTAGTAATGCCTAGGAAGTACCAGTGACGCCAAAGAAGGGGTCGGGTATACTTACCAGTACTCCCTAGCCATTACCAATAATGCCCAGTCATTACTGGTAATGCCTAAATTTTCTTCGGCATTACCACTTACCAGTAATGACTACCCTATTGCCGGAGAAGGAAGAAATAACCTATAAAATCGCTTAGAAAGGTTAATTTTCCTTAGTAGACCAAACTGTTATAGTGAAATAATACATGATATACAGAAGTGTACATGTTTTTTATTTATCAAAAGACAATTTTTATTAGTTCTCTAAACATTATTTATCGCAATTATTTTAATTTTACAATGGTTATCCATCATTTACAGATACGTTCAAATCACATGCAAACTCTGGTTAAAATCTAATTTGATTGAACTAAACTGATCTGTTAAGTTGACAAACTAAATCATTTGACCTATTTAGTATAGGGAATTTTGATGGTAGTCGAGCTATTCAGCCATCAATGACTCATAGCCTTACATATTCATAGCCATAATGGATTTTATATTCTTGGTATTTTAATTTCTATGTCGAAAATACTCAAAATATGTCGCATATTGTCAATACACATAACTAAGTAAGCAAAAATGGACATCCGTTCTTTTTAAGTTATGAACACTGTGCAGGAACATGTATGTATATAGGCTGTGATTTCTCTGTGTCTTAACGTTCATGGATGCATTTTTATACAGTGTTAACTCTTTCTTACGAACTACATTGAAATGGACATTTTCAAACCCCAAATGTAGCAAAGATAATTTATACAAATATTTTGTTGATTCAGCTTAGTAATGGAGATTATACATAAAAATATAATCATGCACCCCCTTTGAAAAATTAAAATTCTAAGTAAACCGTTTTAACGTCATTCAATAGGATTTGCATGTACTTTGCTTAATATTAGTTAATATTAGTTTACCTCATAGTATGCAATGATAATTCAAGCCCATTAGTTACCATATAAAAAATGTGAATATTTTAATACAAATTAATAATGTCACAAATGATTACAATTCAGGCAATTTGCCAGGTTCCATGTACTTAGTATTTGTAAGAGAAGTATAATTATGTAACAATAACAATTGGAATAATAAATATCATTCATTTAGCATGCATGTGGGTTTATTTCCCTTATATGTTAATAATGTTACGCATTAAGGATTTTTTTCGCATTCCGGGTCGTATTCTTCTTCGGGGATTACTTTAGACCAATAATCCACATAATCTGGAGAAAGTGTTTTTGCAGAAATACAATCATCCGGATTTGGTGCTAAATCGGCTTCCCGGTTATAAATTAATCCCGCAGCAGCACTTGTCCAAGCTCTCTCAATTGCTACATGGTCACCATTTCTATTAATGACTTCCATTTGGGACTTTGCTTGCACAGTTTGTAGACATCGATTTTCCCTGGCAACTAGGTCATCCCTTTGGAAAAGAGAGTTCTCCCCGATAAACCCGACTACTACAGTATCAGTCCCGTTTTTATAGCAAACCATTTTCCAATAACAGTTTGGAACTTGTATTCCTTCAAGGGTTGGACCATCTTCACTGTTAGACTGACACATCCCAGTCATCACGAAACCCGCAGTGGTTCTTCGATGAACTCGGTCTTCTACTGCACGCCAGGGTATTTGGTTGGTGTAAGGTTCCTGAGGAGCGATATTAACGCAGTAGAAGGTGGAATCAATTGCAGACTCATTAAATCTGTACGGATTCGCTGGTACGATGTGTCCCCGGTCGTATGTATTGTACCCGGATTTGTTAGATTGTCTTTCTGTCATTGTGAAATAGACACTGCAGTCCCCTTGTATCGTATTATCGGATAATGGCTCACAAGGATATTTTCTAAAGTTGTCTTCTCTGGGCACGAGTTGAAGATGGTTCATTGGGTCATGGTAAGCAGTCACTGTGACAGCGAGACCTCGCGCAGCACTGTATGCAACGTGAAGGAGATTTATAAGGCCGTGAGTTGAGTTAGATGGAATCAGAAAATAGTAAATTCCGGAACTTGATGCCGCTCCGCATGTTACGTCTAAACAAAACAGATTTTATAATGTATTAAAGAAATTTATAATCCCCATTGCAAAAACACAGTCGAGCTGTGAAAAAAAGTTTATTATTTTAGTTAAATTGCCTTCAAGTGTTCCTTCGTAGGAAGTAATGTCTCCATTTAGCTCACCTCCGTATATTGTTTGCAAACAACCCAAAACTAATATAATGCTAACTAATGTATTCTTCGTAGAAATCATTTTGTGGTATGATTACTAAATAATTAATTGAGTTGTCAAAAATATCGTGTGCTCATTAAATGGAAAAGTAATTAAAAGTGAATAAATATACATCTGTGCATTTCCATTTAAGTGGTTAGTTTGTGAAGCGTTTAAGTGGGTGCACTTGAAACTGATTAGGGAAATATTTTTATCCGTTACTTATCATAAATTATGTTTTACATAAAAGTTTTCTAATATTGCATCAATACACCAGCCATAATTATAATATATGTATAATCTATATATTATTGTAATATAAGCATATGGGCTCATTTGCAAATTAAAATGCTAAGTAAACTGTTTAAACGTCATTCCATTGGATGTTAAGCAAAGTTTGCATGTAATCTGTAAAGGATGGATAACCACAATTATATAAATGTAATAAAAATTGTCTGTTGACAAATAAAAGCATGCACACTTTAGTATATTATAATTGATTTGACTATAACAGTTTGATCTACTAAGGGAATACATTTCTATGTTTGTTTATAGGATATTTCGTCCTTCTCCGGCAATAAGGGTAGTCATTACTGGTAATGCCGAAGAAAATTGCTGGTAATGGCTAGGGAGTACTGGTGTTGCCGACCCCTTCTTTGGCTTTGCTGGTACTGCCTAAGTATTACCGTTAATGCATTATTACCGTTTTTACCAGTAGCATATACATACTAATAAACTAATTATGGGCATCTGGAAAGTTTTATTGTTCCTCTGCATTAGAAGTGTCTTCAATTATAGCAAGATAAAGGCATATTACTTACATATATCTTAGAATAGTTTAGGTATTCATAGTTTATTATGTTTAGATTTTTAAATTAATTTTTAAATTATAATTTTGGTCACCCAACAAGC
The DNA here is from genome assembly GCA_034694165.1 of Tomocerus mixtus. NCBI lineage: Eukaryota > Metazoa > Arthropoda > Collembola > Entomobryomorpha > Tomoceridae > Tomocerus > Tomocerus mixtus. The sequence goes on along the minus strand of JAQFYC010004853.1, from coordinate 11,571 downwards.
ACTGCCATTGCACTTGTACATGTACTCATTGGACGAGTATATACACCTATCAAATTACTTTCTCGGGAGCAGTATAACACAGGACTTATCTCACTTGTCCCCGCGTTACCCCATGGGGAGGTTAGAGTGCAAGGAAGTCGCCATAGCCAATGTAAGGTGTTATGTGGATGACATGTATGGAGATCCTGGGGATGACCCTTAAAAAATTATTTAGAAGTCCCAGCGTTGATAACCCCGCTGATAAGCCAACCCTTTCCGACTGTAACGAGGCATTCCACCTCTGAAACCACTGAGGGGCCGCAGGAGGGGTATCCCCTACGGAAAGCCCAGCCCACCCTCTAAGACAGGGACATTAGTAGTCAGCCACGGCACTCAGGCCAGCAGTTGCTCTTGGACAGGACTCGGGGAAACTTCTACATTCTCTAAATACTCTATCATATTCTATCACATATATTTATCTATTATAAACCATTCGTGCCAACAAGTCAACCAATCCTAAGTATAAACCCTCTTCTTGTTACCTAAACCCATATTGCACGTCGTTCTGCACTTCTTGAGTATTATTTCAGTCTAATCATTCATTTCGGTTGCCAAACCCCGATACTGGTAGTATTGGGGGCATCTATCACCGTGTGACTTACACGACATGACAGACGAAGTTTTTGGAGAGACTCACATATTTCAACCCCAAACAAATACTGTACCTTTCATTAAGTATCTACCATTCGCGGAATCACGGGAACTCCGGATCGAAACTCGAATAATGGAATTTTGCCCGGAATGGGGTCTCTTACCAATTTAGAATGGATCGGCATTGCTCAAACGGGAATTCAAAAGTTGCAAGGTAGACAATTCAGACAAAACACTCGCGACTGACTGTCAAACATTACTTTTATGTATTGCGATACAGGAGACATAGGTCCACACGCTGTTATTTGGTCCACTTCCATCTCCACAAAAGAAAAAATATTTTACTATCTACCTCTACTACTTAAATGTTCATGACGAGTAGAATCAAGTCTAAAATCCACGCATTGGGTGGCCAATCGCCAATCACGCACTAGAAAGTTACCTGGGAAGAGTTAAACTTATTAATTAGTCATGAGTTACGACCAGATGGACAGTATTTCTGAAAAAGTCTTTAAAGACTTACTGCATGCCTTTTATCTTAAAAATGTATACTTTTCTTATAATTCTATGTATTTTGCGATCCTCGAGTCAAGTGGATAAAACATGAGCGCTTGCAATATGAGCATAGAGTATAGTAGTTGCCCCTAGTGCCAACGATTGGCCTAGGACGGTTTTCAATTCCCCATTGTTGATGAAAGTGAAATGTTATTTCAAAACAATTCTTGCGAATTATTGAGAAGCAATTACTTATTTATGTATGATACACAAACGGGAAATGTGTAGAAATGTACACTGTAAAAATAGATTCCTACAGAAAATAATGATAATTAATTATTTAGACATCTGTTTTTTAAAAAGTAAGCGAGTCCAGTTTTTGCATAAATACATTTACCCCGAATCTACGCTATTGAATATTTAATTAACTTAGAAGCTAACCTGAATACGTTTATTCATGTTTCCACTTTTGTTCCCAACAGTCCATACAACAAATATGAACTTTCTGTGTGCTCAAGTATAAATAAAATTCTATACAAAAGAAATTCTTCATAAATATTCAATAGCTGTATTACACTTTATTACTGTTGCACAAAACTCCTGTAAATGTTGGTGGGCTAGAGAGTAAATAGATTATTTAACGATTTTGTTAATACTTAACTGGTGAAACTTAGTGCATTCTCGCAATTAGAGGCATATATGGAAATAATATGAAATAAACGTGAAAAATATTATTAATATAATATTTATTATCAGTTTCCCAACATCTAAACACTTCACATAAATACCACAAATCTTCCAATAAAAGCCGGGGGCTTATAATAATTTTTCCAAACGAATATTGATGTCGGAAATTTTTGATGTCCTGAATTCCTTAAAAATTAAAAGTCCAATATTGTATTCGGCGAAAACAAATTCCATATTTACATTATCGGGTGTCATCGTTTGTATAGCTGGACATTTTTTAAAATACGGAGCATTTTGGGAGCAATTCCGAGTTTTATTCTACCTGGTGTGTTAGCCGTGTACGAATTTTACTGTGATGCATTCCGAATGCATTGTAGGCATCTTTGAGAGTAATACGGACTCATTATACCATTGCCTTTCATTAGATGTTTTGCGGTATCTTTACAATATTGATAGCAGTATAGCAGTATCCGCCCTGATGTTCCTTTTCGATAAAGTACAAAGGACAAGGCAACTAGGCAACAAAGGTAAACATTAAAAAGTAGTTTATTCTTCTGTACAGTAATTATATCTTACAAGTTTTCTTTTTTTCTCCCTAGTTCGGATATTTCCAGGGTATTACATAAATAATATATGGATTTAAAGCCTTCCATGGAAAGGTTAATTATCTACCAGAAGCTAGTCTATGTTCTCGCTATACCTATTGTATTTCTAAATTTCATAGAGACTCGAGACTGCCTACTTGTGAATAAATTATAAGACAGTCAGTTTATCATATCTGTATTTGCATAAAACTTACTTTGGTATACTTTAATACTAATTTGGATACTTGAAGTCTTTGGCTCTATAGTCCTGTACAGTAAACAAACAAGTGCATTTATAATCAAAGGGAAAAGGGATGACTACATGTAAGTCCCTGTACAATAGGTAGTGCCACTGCCATCCTTCAGTGTAATATATACAATAGTAATTTGAGGTTATTAGTGTTAACATTTATTTTAAAGTTAAAAATGATTCCAACCTATGGACGTACCTGAGCGTGCGATGATAATTATAAAAATCAAACTTTAATGATAAAAGTCGAATTGCTTACATTTATCATGAAAATTGTATTGCTCGTTAGCCTAGCAACATTTTTTATCAGTTTTGCCATTCAATTTTCTGTGGTTAGAACTGCTGGAACGGGCACTGAAAATGAAAAAACGGCTGCCGAAATTATAGGGTTGAAACACATTCTTCACATTTTGCGTAACTGTTTAGTGCATTTGACAATAAACTTGAAAAACTTGGAAAAAGATTTAAAACTCCAGAATATCGTCGTTGCTGAATTTGGAAAACAACTGACTCCAATGCTTCTCTATACTATTAATTCCACAAAAGCCAGCCAAGTATTTCAAATCGATATTCCAGAATCGCCTCAGCGGGAAAGTATTTCTCCTTACTATCAGACTCGATATGTGGAATGGTATGTGAGGATGTATTTTTTCAATAGTCTACCTAAAAAGAATCGTCTTATTTGGAGAAATATATTCTTCGCTGCAAATTCAATTGAAAGTCTTAACTCAAACGCAAAGTATTCTCTAATAGTGAGTACAGTGTCTACATCCGTTTTACATAGTCAAGAGCCGCCTTGGAAATTCATGTCTGGTTGGGCATTCAGTGCTCAAGGACTAAGTGCCTATAATTTTTATTCTCCGACAAAATTTTTTGTAATAAATATAAATACTATGGAGACTAAAATTGAATTCATTATACTTTGCATGCATTGTGAATCTCGATTATTTCTTACTTCCAAAGTTGAGTTTCACGAAATACTAAGCAGTGCAGATTATTCATACAAGTTGGACTACTTTTCTTACCTGGATAGCAAATGGATGAAGAAACATAATAATTTGCATACGCATTATGCCATGACAAATGCAGATGATTTCCCCAATGCAAAAGATAGCGATTGTAACTTCCTCAGCAAAAAGAAACGATTCGATCCCAGTGTATGTATCGCTCTTACTACATCAAGATATCTAAATTTTACATTTGATTCTTCTAAATCCGTTTTTAAACTTGCAATCGGTTATGTAATGGAGTTTCATTACACAACGGCACACAGACAAGGGTACTCGTACGAAGATATGCGAAAAGGGTTCAATCGCTTCGATGCAATTCATATTCACTGTAAAATAGAGTTTTTCTCATATGCAGTTGTCCTTGAAAAATCTTCTTTAACATTCCTCGCTCTTGCATCTAGATTTAGTTGGGAAATTTGGATATTATCCGGAATTCTTGGGCTCTTGACTTCTGTAATTGCATCCGCATTCTGGAGAAAAAAATTAAGTATTTCGCTATTTAGAATCTTGGCAATGACGTTCGGAACAATTTTGGAGCAGGGTCAACTAGAAACTCTAAAATTTCCTACAAAATTCCTGAGTATTTATAGAATGTTGATCATTACATGGATAACAATGGGTCTTATTCTCAGCACTGGATACAAATCTGGGCTGCTGGCTTTAATTGTGATGCCTGGAATTCCGGAGATTCCTAGTGATCTTCACCAACTATTGAAAAGTGGTCTACCTTTATTAACTACTAACTCCGACAGTTTGTGGGATATACTCACAGATATAAAAAATACTAAGAAGGAGCTAAAAATCCCTATTCCTCAAGTTTTTTTAGATTTGAAAAATACCATGAAGCAAGTTAAACTGGCAGGCGCCGTCAACATTTTTGCAGCTTCACAGCAGAGGCGAAAACTACCTACTAAACAAAATGCTAACATAACTGTAAATATAGGCTCTAATTTTGCAATCGTTGAGTCCTTAAGTGAATTAAAGCGCTTAGTCTCATTCGTACTCCTGTATTTTCCAAAGTTATTTGCATCCATAAGTCCAACGCTGAATCATGATCTTGTGAAGCTATTCCATTGGACATGTTATAGGAATTTTTTCTTTCCAGTTTTCAATAAAGCTGCAATGGGTTTGTACGAGTCGGGAATCACATACAAATGGGAAGAATATTTGGAACTTTATGAAGAACGGAGAAGCAAGCGAGTTTACTTTAAAAAGTTTAATTGTTCTAAAGAAAGTGCTAATCCAGAGGTGTGTGGTGACAAGAATTTGGATTTGAGTGAGAAATCTTTAGCCTTCACCAGTGTCAGTAGCATTTTCTTGTTTTATCTTATTCTTATAGCATTTTGTTTGGGTGCGTTTCTAGCCGAAGCTTTAGCGTCCTTCAATAATGCCAAAAATATGCATTTTGTAGAAATGTGACCAAAATCTGAAACCACTGTTACTTGCTCGATTTACAGATATGAATTATCGTAATTTAAATGAGTTAGGGGCCAACATACGTAACAATTTCATCTCAGGTTTGAAAATTAATACCGACAAAACGCCTACCCTTACTCATATAACTATTGCAATTAGTAGTGAATAAACACTCTATACCGTCAAAGTCATAACATATTATCTGCAATTAAGAATTCTGTGTCAATAAGTCAACAGTTTTGTCTACGTTGTAAAACTATAACGGAATCTCAATACCGTCTCCACTTATTGAAATACGTAATTGTACATTCATACATATAATTTTCTGATACTACTGAAGTAAACAAAAACTATTTCACTAATAAATATTTACTATGCCATTTTTATGTTTAACAGCAAAAGTTCTGCGATTATATTCTTTAATAATAAAATTCCTAAGGCAAAAATATTTTCTTTTGACTACAAAAGCATAGAAGTAGGTAGTAGGTAAAAGGTAATAATAATAAATAATACAATTTTGCTTTAAGAGAATGCTATTAGAAATCAACATAAAATACTTGTTGCTATTGTAGTTTAAGAATAGTTTAATCGTTGATTACAAACAATATAAATACTTACGTAAATAAGTATACAATTGCAGAAGAGAAAGACAACTACGTTAATCAGGTGTTATAATTTCTTCCTTTATATCAATTAGGGAATGTGGTTGATCCATGCCTTCTTCGTTACTGTAGAGTTGACTTGTTGGATTTTCAGCATCTAAATGAGTTTTCAAATGAAATTCAAATTCCTCCTTTGTCGTAAATGTCTCGAGGCAGGTTGGCCATTGTGGACACTTATGTTGTTGGTTGGTGATATCTCTTTCTGTGCCTTTCGAGGAATTCTTCACTTTTATACCCTTTGAAGCAAATGGAGCACTTATTTTTCATTTTACTGTAATTTCTGTGAAATTCTGAATTCAGGTGTTTTCTGTAAGTACGGCGATCATAAAAATCTCGCATACATTGTTGGCATCGAAATGGTCTTGGTCTTTCTCCAGTATGAGTACGGATGTGTAATTTAAGTTTCTGGTTAGATGACAAAATCGTATGACAAATTTCGCATTTAAAATCTTCTTTGTGCATTTTGACATGTCTATTAAATTCTCTGCGAATTTTGAACTCCTTTGAGCAGAAGTTGCATCGAAATATCTGCGGTGAAAAGTCGTGTTCCCTAATAATGTGATTCTTGAGGGACGTGCTCCATTTGAATGTCAACTCACAATATGGACAATTCAAAATATTTCCTATAACGGTTGGAATATTTGGTTTATGACACTGTCGATGACTTTCCAGTTCGGTAATGTAGCGTAAGGGCATTCCACATATATCACATGAAAGAGGGAATTCCCCGGTGTGTACAATAAGATAATGACATTCTATTTTCTCTTTGAAATCATTTCTGGACTGCAAAAAGGGTTTTTGGCAGATGACACATTCAACGGCATCCTCATACGGATCTTCACGATGGTCCATTTGGTGAATGAGGAGGAGATATTCATACTTGAACGCTTTTTCGCACAACTGACAGTTGAATGGTGTGGGGGACACAAGACAGCCGGCCCTGTGATGATGAGCGTAATTCTTCGTGTTAGAAAATACTTGGAGGCACAGTTGGCATTGGAAAGGAATTTCTTCTCGATGTTCCAAGCTAAAAAATAAACACATTTTAAAGTTTTGAAGGATAAAAACTGAAACATGTTCTTTGTTGTCAATATATTATGGTTACATAATGTTGCAAAACTACTTTAATAAACAACAGGTAAACTTGTCTAGATTTATTCACTTGAGGACGCTCCAGTTTCAAAAAAGATTGATTGTGTACTTAAACTTTTTATTGATTTTGACGTAAGTAATTAGTAATTACCAATGAATTTCGTAGTCGTATTGATTACAGCCAAAATATCTCTCTTCGCCGTCCGCTCCAAATGTTAAACCACAAATTTTGCAAGCAAAGGGGCGAGAGTGGAGTTTTAAGTGCCGCTTAAATTCCTAAAATATAGGAAAATTTTTATAAACTGTTTATAATTCGTCCTTGAGCAAGAAAAGTAACAAAACTTGATTTATTCACAATTAAAATAGTAAGTATATAACGTACATTTTCAACTTTGTACTGTGAAAAGCAAAACCCACACTCGAAAGTTTGAACATCATCTCCATGTTTTCTCAATACACCTTGCTCTAAATTTTCTTTGCGCGAAAACGAGGACCCACACTCGTCATATTCGGGCGTGTCTATTTCGCCAATGTTCATTCTTTTTGTCCGCCTCCGTAATTGTTCGCCAGAATCATTACTACATAGCAAACAATGCAACAATAATGATTAACTAACAAACAATATGCATATTATTTACTCAATTAGTATACCAGGAATTCTTTAATAAAATAAATGACTAACCGAAGATTGTAATCTGAGTCATCATCTGAACTTGCTTCATCTGATGATGTCGAAATAGCCTTCCTGTTATTCGCCTTTGGGGGAGCTTTGGTAATTAGTTCGCCATTCAGGTCATATTGCTGTCCTAAAAATAATCATCAATGTAAAATGCAGTCGATATCTTAGGGTATCACGGTCTCCAACACAAAGGTATTTTAAATCTGAATTGATGTTATATAATATACACTAGTAAAAACTTTCAATTTAATTAATCTAGCTAGATATATTCAATGTGCACTAATTTTTGTCATTGCTCCAGCTGTTAGAATTGGGCGGCTTTCTGCCACTACATAATAATATTACACAACTTTCATTGTTGTTTTGAACATTACACAGTTGTGTTTGCCACATCATCCACAGCCGCATCTGACATTATTGGTTTATATTATAGCATCAATTCAATTGCCGAACAAAGTTCTTATTGTTTGCTGCGGAATTATGATTTGACTTCGTTTAGCATTACAATATTTAAATTAAAGCGTATTTGAAACAATACTTTGTTGGGGAATAATGACTCGGCACAGCTGTGTCTCAGTTTTCGCTTCTTCATTATCTTCTTCAGTATCTGAACAAAGAGCATTATATCTCTCAGTTTTTAGAACCACTTCTTCCTCGTGTGGGGAAACGGGCAATGAAAAGGGATGGAATGTAAAATCCTCCGCATTCTCACAGTGGTAATCATTTTCTTGTTTTACTATTACATTTGCAATTGGAATAATTTCGTAGTGCTTCTGTGTGGCATCTTGATCATCGGTTCTGTAATTCGAAAGAGAAATAAAATGTCATATAAAATTAAAACTAAAATATTTATGATAATGATAATTGAGTTTTTAGATTCCAAACAGGCTTGGGATTTTCTCCGGTCAAGACGAAACGTAAAATGTTAATTCATAATTAGGTATACTGAATAAAATAAATAAAATTACTTCTCCTCATTGATTCGATATCTTTGGATTTCTGCTGAAAAATATTGGACGAAGTTGTCAATCTCCTTTTGTACTTGATCTAGTTGATGACATAGGGATGATAATTTTTTGCCAGATGCGAAACATTCTGTAATGTCAAATAATGAATGTAAGATAAAATTTTACATTTATAATTAAATATACGTACAATTTGTAAAATGAAGTAATCACAATCACCAAAATGTTACAAATATTTTATTAATACCTAAGCAGAAAGGGTAATTTTTTTCTGAAGGGCAAAGATCATTCCAACATTTTGGAAAAATAGATTGCTTCAGGTATTGTGAACAGGCTGTAAACACTTTTCCAACATTTTCGGAAGGAGAAATTCCATTTGTTTCGAAACGACGAAAGCAAACTACACAATACGACATTCCAGAAATTTTGATTTTCTCAGATTAACATTTAATATCTGTATTTCAAAAATATTAAATATTATACAATACAAACATTGCAAATAGTTGATAGTAGAACGGAATAACGAAGGAAGACTGAAAGGATTTCAAATAATACCATATGAGAATACTATTTGCGCGAGGAATAGAGTTCTGTTTCTCTGCTGAGAGACGCTTCAGCGTCACCGTTGATCGTGTATGGTTAAAGGGTAAAACCATAAAGGGTAAAACCAAAAAGGTAAAATTATTTCTATTCCAGCAGTTACATTACCACAATTAAGCACTACCAAAACGATTTTTATCTCCGTGGTAGTTATTAGACAGTTTGTGCAACCACTTAGTGTTCACACTGAAACAAAAAAGTACACAGTCGCTCACTATAGGGCTTCAAATTGGACCTTAAATTCGTATACCGATAAGCTCCTAATGTGCATTTCTGGATTTTGTCCCCGACACCTAGAAACATGTTAGCTATAGTGGACGAATATCATTTTGAGAGAGGGTGTACATGTCGATTCGTCTAAAATGCTTTTGCCTGGATTTGGTCATTCAATAAAATGTAATTTACTATTTACAGAGATGTGGAGAGTCTTCATATTAAATAATTAATTGATTTGGCTGTACGTTGTAGGTGTGTATAATATGCTATATATATATATATATATAGCTATATAATACGTATGTATACATAATATTATGTATAGGTTGCAAAACAAACAAAACAAAAACCTTTTGTTTCAGTAACAGTATACACACTATATTTAATAAATTATTTGATAATTATTTTACATTTCATATGATTGAGTATTACGTTTAGGAGGGTAGGCATTTTCTATTAGAATACATGAAAAACTTATTATACTCATAATTACAAATAGAAAGACAGCCATGAATATATCTTGCCAGCCTAGACTTTCGTTGTGAGAGTATGACAGTGGTGTGCACGTAACCGCTCCAAAATTGGTATCATATTGCTTTTTTAACCGAAAAAGCACGCCGTTATTCATTGCCCATATAATTCTGTATTGCAAAAAATGGTCATGAGACAAAAAGAAATAGCGATTATAAAATAGATACCTGGATCAAATTTTTTCTGAGTCATAAATGTATATGATTATATACTTAATATTAAAACGTTCCTTCCAGGGAGAATCCTTTTTAGTCAGTAATGCTGATTTTATTGGCGATTGTTCAAGAACTACGTGTGATATCGTAGAGCAGATGAACTCAGATGTTTGGTTTTGTTTTATTCGTGGAAAATACTCAGTTTCTAAACTTACAAATACGAATTTGTCAGTTAAATGCATATGAGCAGCTATATCTGGATGCGTCAGATTGTCACCATTGTCGGAAATGTGGAACTTCTGCCCCACATCCTTAAAATAGAAAACTATTATAGTTTGCAATTTCTTTTAAATTCAAAAAACCATTCTGTAAGTGTATATAGTAACTTACTTTTAAGAAACTTACTACATTAGGACTTGGACATGCACATTGAGATCCTCCGCTGCCAACAAAGGAATACTTTGCGGATATCATGTCATGTAAACTTTTGATAGGAATAACTTTAAAAGATAATATTGATACCATGGCTGCTGAATATGATACATAAATAATCAGTCCTGTTAGTAAAGAGCAGAGCATAGCAATTTTTAACGATATAGACTGAGGGGTTATATGATCGCCTAGAAAACAAACAAAGAAATATTAATTAAACGCAAAGGTTTTATGCAGGGACTTAAAGAGTTATTAAAACATAAATATTCTACAGGAATCTTGTAAAAATGAATCTAATATTATTCCTACCATGTTGGCAAGCAACACCAGTAATCCGAACTGTAATGTTAGTTAGTAAATCCGCTTTCCTCACTTTGCGCCGTTCAAAGTTTTGAATGGTCGTCGTAATAAAAAATACGCTAACTAATATAAACATCCAGATTAAAACAATAGTTATCCATAAACTTGTCTGAAATCCCTGAAGAAAAATATTCCGAATAGAACTGGCAGGAGGCTGAATGAAGAAGCCCATCAATCTAATACATAGTCAACATTTGGACACAGTGTCATAAATATATATTGTTACCAGTCTGATGATTCACACACCACACATTAGCAATAGCAAATTAGCAATGTACATACAAAGCGAAATTATATTGAACACAGAAATCGTAAGTAATGGTAATCAAATTTTCCGTCAATTCATTCTTATTATGTTCTTAATTGTGTTTGCGAATAGATAATAAATGGTAAACGGAGTATTGGTTCCACGCTAGGATTGCCACCGCGTACTATTGCCACCGCTTGCGTTTTACTATTCCTTCCGAGCAATGCCAGGTTTGTCAGCAAATGTATATGTAATAAATTATGGATATCATATTATTACATAAAATATATGCTAACTATATTATGGTAGTTGTCTGGTAGCATTTGTATGTTATACGAAATGTGACAAGCTGTTATAATGCTAATTGTTAGTTTAAAAATGTAAATATTTAGTCCAGGCACACATTCTTGTAATAATACACTGTAATAATTGTTACATTGTAATAATGTGGAAGGAGTATGTTAAAACGGTGGCAATACTACGCGGTGGCAATACTACGCGGTGGCAATACTACGCGGTGGCAATACTACGCGGTGGCAATACTACGCGGTGGCAATACT
>JAQFYC010004852.1:0-15888 GCA_034694165.1 Tomocerus mixtus | reverse complement strand
AAAGACTTTTTGGATCCCATTAAGCAATTACATTACACACCTGAAAAAGGATGTTCAGTCCCAAAACACAAATGAAATATTTTTCTTCGGACGAAAGTTGTTATACCCATTTTAATTTATATCTTCTGTTTAATTTTTACGTAAAATCCGTTGGTTAATCTTTCTAGCTAGAAAACAAATCCCTTTATCAGTAGCATTCAGGTAGTTTGTTCCGACTTTCCCTTGTTAACTGTACATATTAAATAGATATATTTACTGACAATTAAATGATTTTTGTGCTTGTACCTACATTGCATATTGACGATTCTATATATTATTGTACATATTATAGAATTGGAGAAATGATTCCATTAACCCAACCACATAAATCCTAAATAAATAGGTAATTTTTAACATATCAAGTAATTAAGTTGTAGTTAGTGTATTGTACGATCAGAGTTTTCATTAATAATACCTACAAGGTGTATATAATGTAATTTTGAAAAACATGCTATTAATTTTCTTATAAAAGAGTGCAGTCATTATGCCAGTGCATGTAGTGCTTTTTAAAATCGTAAAGACATTACAAATCTATATTACCCAGTACACATTCTTTTAACTCCATACTACTAACATTACATACAATTATGTGCCTTATATTAGTATTGTTGTGAAAGTTTGGAATTGGAACATCAAGGAGTCTGTGCTATGGAAGTTTTTTGTAGAAAGCCGCATAGTATGCTATCGAAGATTATTAATTGCGATAAGGAAGATTACTCAATTGCCAGGCTCATTGTTCTTAATGCAATAAATGTATTATTTGTGGTAGCTTTTCATAAAGGAACTCCTTTACTGTTTACTCCTACTCTCAGTCAATATTTCTGACAGGAAAGGATGTAGAGTTTCCGAAAGAATGTGAGAAATCTTCCATTTATTAACTATAAGCCTTTACCAATACAATATTATATCATGTGTACCTTATAAGGAAATGGCATAACGTCCAATACTTATATAATGATACCTACAGTCTTGTAAGGAAGAAACACATCACATCTGATCAGGTCACATGAAGGAAAAAGAGAAGACTCAACGACTCGACTCAACTCAATGTGATGTGCGTTCTTGTCTTGTCTTCCTCTACTGAGTGAATAAATGTCTCCAAGGCATTTCATTCCGTGTCACATTCTATCGATAAATAGGCTCTCTATTCTATATACCTCTAAAATATCTATCAAATATTTTCTTAACTCTATCTAGAACTCAATAGCTCATATATATTATATTTATGCAGCTATATATATAGGTACAAAGATATTAATGTAATAGGTATGGAATAGATTGTAATTGAAGGCTGAGTTGAGCTGGTGAAGTCATTAGTCGATTTACTCTTCCACTTCCATTATTTTCCATTAGCGAGGGAAAATCTGTTGCTTTTCTCCCGGAAAAAAAGAAAGCTAACAAACAGCTAGCATTCCAAATCTTTCCAATTATAGAATGCCAATTCAGTTGTTAAGTACCTTTTATAGGTATAAGCATTAAGCAGGCTATTTTTACACGAGATTTTGTTGGTATTCTGAGTTAAGTCAACTAAATAGGATCTATTTGATGCTAGCTATAATAATTCTACCTTAAGTAAGAGAAGATGACCCCATCTGTCTATTTAGGTGATCCTTCTTCTATCTGTAGATAATACGTCTGCTCTCTATACATATTACTATTTATAGGTTAAGTAGCAAAGTTTAGAAAACTAAATAAAAAGAGCCCATTAAGTTCAGATGATGGTGAGAATGGAGAAAATCTATCGAAATTATCATTAAATCTAATCAGCCTGCCCTGATCGATAGCCTAGTTTCTCTTCTTCGTCTTCAGTGAGAATCAGAGTGTCCCATTTTTCTCCATAGAATACATCTTACAATGTTTTCTTGTTTGGGAAGAGGATTCACATCGAATTATGGGTTAGCTACCTTGCTTAATGCTACTTATGTACCTTTGCTCCAGTTACTCTTACTCTACTATAATTCCTGCTCAAGAATTCTTGAGAATCAAGTTCCCCTGGTCTAAGGGATCTTCTGTATGTTATTTTGTCCGTGTCTCTCTCGCTCTCGTCCTCGTTTTGTTTTGTCACGTCTCCTCGTCTGCTCTCATACTAACTACTTGTACAATAATAGACAGTCCGTTTTCAAAGTGTCGCCTAACTTAATTCTTTATAGCGTTTAGAGTTAAACTATGTGGATTGGATTGGTTGTGGTTGTGGCTTCACTTCACTTGACTTTGCTACTGATTTATATTACGCTGAAGATGTTAAAGATAAATGTACAATAGAAAACAAAACACGCAAAGAAAGTTGATTCGGTTTCGGTCACCTTACCACAAGAAAACTAAATCTTTATTACGTACAAGCTACCTATACAGTATAACCTACTAAATATTTACATACTAGACGAGAGGCTTGAATTAGAATTGTAAATCCATTACTTTAGTGCTCTGCTTACTAAAACCAAAACCAACACCACCACCAACCCTGATTTCGTCTGCCTTGTTTTTCCCCTATTCTTCGGATTCTGATCTGTATCTCTTTGTCTCATTCCCCTGACAATTATGAATCAGTGAACGAGTGAACGAGTGAGCTGAACTAAATACATTACACGATTTTGGTGTTTCCCCAAAAACAAATTAGATTGGTTAGCTACCTGTTCTCTTCTGTTAGCTTCCCTTCAACTTCTCCATGGCTAAAGATAAGATAAAGTTATTTTAGAAGTTTTTAGTGACCAGGGCCCTTTATATTGTTATTGTTACCTAAACAAAAAGCCATGTCAAGTCAAGACACGTCAGTTACTATTACTCTTCCCTCGTTCCTTGAGTTCACTCACTCACTCACAATCACAGTCAGTCAGCAGAGGAAGCCAGAAAAACAAAACAAAATAAGTAAGTGATGGATTTCAGGTTGAGGGCTAAAGACAGTGATTGAGTTTGTTACGAGAAAAGAATCTAGGGAGCATCAAATTACATTGCATTAGGTACATTAGCTCTACCTCTACCTGTACAGTTGACAGTGTCAGCTGTCAGGTCACAGTCAGAAAAGAGATCCACTTGGGTGATAACGGTGGTGTAGGTTACAGATTACAGATATTCAATTCAATTCAGTGGAGTTGGTTGTTGGTAATTTAAAGGCAAATCTATTGAATATAATGTAATGCCAATTAAATGTTTATCTAAGTAAACAAAACAGAGGAATTAAGGTTCAACATTATCATGTTGCGCAAATCTAATTGTGATCTTTATGGTAAATAAATGGATGTGTAGGGCATTCTTGAAGAAAATGTAATACTCATCTGACAAAAATACAACAAGAAGAAAGCATTATTTACGATTTCCTGGAAAAAGGTATAATCATGCAGGGCCAAGAATCTTGAGAGTTGAGTGGCCATTGTATTTTCTTGTTCTGCATGACGCAACTCAAGTAAATGAAGCCAAGGAAGTTAAGTCAACTAATTCTCGTGTCATATCATTATGAGAAAGTAAGTCAGTAGATAATGGCTGGACTAGAGCTAGCTGGACTAAACTCTATTAGATTAGATACGAGAAAAAATGAAAAAATGCACCAACAAATTATACTTACTCTTTTTCTTTGTTATGTAAGTAGACAGTGGAAATAAGAAAGAGCAAACAAACAAAGTCAAGTCAAGGGAAGTAAAAGCCAAAGGGATATCTAGAGCAAAACAAAAGAGTAAATATAAAGAGGAGATATAGGAGAGAGCGTCAGAAAATAAGTTTATTCTGCTCTGTGGTCCATTTGTGAGATCAAGACATATTATAAGGACAACGACAGGACAGAACTCCTGGAGTTCCTCTCTCCGTCTGCCTTTTCATCTCTCTTTATTTTATTTATATCCCGCTGGGGAATTTCACCAGTATAAAATTAGGATTAATTTGGGCAAGCTAGCTACTAGGACCGTATAACTCCATTCACTCAGCTTTCTGTTTGTTTACTCTTCTAGTCCATATTAGGATTGGCTTGTGGCATCAACTGGACTGGCACTGGACTGTATGTAGTCTGTATTGTACTTGTCGTAGGAATAAACATCCACGAGTATATACGAGTCATTATTTACAGGTATTTTGTACTTTTAAGGAATGTTTATGAATCCATGTCTTAAAATTTGCGTCGGTTTTGCTATCTTCTTAAATGATGTCTCTTATAATAAGCCCTTAAAGCTAACGATAAAATTGCAACACATTAATTACTAATGACAATGTTCGAAGCATAAAATCTATATAAATCTTAATAAGGCAATTAAACGATTTTATTTGCGAAACATGTCCCACTATGAATCTACACTATTGCTAATATATTTAATATTATTATCGTTATCTTAAATAATTGCATCGTCTAATTATGGATTTCTAATAAAGTGATAATGATTTCTTTGAAAACAAAATCTTTGAAACAATCAATCAAACGCTAATTAAAATGCAATTGAAAATTTACGCAGTAAGCAGTTTTTTTAATTCTTATAAGAATAACAATCATAAGAAGTTTCAAAAGTGGGAACTACTTTCTAGGGACAGTGGAATTGTGTACCCACCCCATAGTATAAATATTCCTACGACATATTCATTTTAGTGAAGGAAAGTCCAGTCATTTTACGGGGTATTTGTATTAGTCACCTTGCAATAATACAATAATGTCGGCACATGGCTTTACTTATTCAAATATCAGAGTACAGAATAACTAACAAAGTTATATGATATCAAGCCTATAATTGAGCACAAGCCAACATAACTCGCACAACAATCTTCATCCTTTACTATTTATTCAGCACAAATCCAAATGAAGTAATGAACTATACGAATAGTGACTTACGGGCACACAAATCTAATAACACATCAACAAATGGGACTTTCATTTCACGTGGACTTGGTGGTGGAGCTTCAGCTTAAAGTTTGAAGGACTGCACCTGGACATCTATGCATTTCATTTAATCATACCTTATCATATCACTTTTACTTACACGTAATATATAGCTAATACTTTAATCGCTAATACTAGTACAAAGGCCCTTTAACAATAATTTATGACTGAGTAGCCGCTGAATCTGTAATATTATACTTGGTATACCTACTTTGCTTACGAATGTACCCTTTAGGACTAAGCTAAGCTAACAATATATGTAATACTTTAGGGTAACTAAATAGAACAAGTAAGGAAGTAAAACTGTGTGCACTGGATTTCAAACTATAAATACTGAGACAAAAATATGTGCCAATGTTTACTACAGCAAGAACAGTAATTATGTAAAAATTTACTTATTTCTGATAAAGCCTATGTATTAAATTCCTATTCAATACTTTTAACATTCGCCATATTAACATTTGCTAATCTACTATGGGATATTGACGAAGTGAATTTCGCAAATGTGTTCTACTTTTAGTTACAGAAAACTTTGCACATAATTATGTATGTCATTTTAATAAAATTGATGTATTAGTATAGTAAGGGAAGTATAATCTACTTTAAAAGCACGTGAAATAAATCCCATTTAACAAGCGTGGGATAACTATGAACACTTTATAGCAAAGATGTGTTTTCAGCACCTGCACTTGCACTGTGTTAAAAAATTATGATTTAGTACCTGTGTATTTTACATGTACCAAATATTTCAGCAATAATATTCTTACTCTTGCTTTCGAGGAAGGTAAATATTTAGCTACTAGATCTATGTGAGTACGAGTAGTGTCTGTATTCCGGAATCTGTAGCCATTCAATCCACTCATCCATTAGCTTAAATTATTTAAGCAGCCACAAAGCTTTTAGCAGCTTTTATTACACCTGCAATGCTCCCGTCCTCGCGTTAACTTTATAATCTGCCAAGCTAAGTAAAGCCAGGCAGCTCAGTTCCCTTAATAAGTGCAACAACTCTATAAAGATTGTTATTTTATATGTTATGAATGAGGTACCTACAACCTCCAAATAAATAGGTAGGAAAGGTGAGCTAACTCTTCCATTAATGTGTAGCAGCACTATAGATATCTTTTTATTTTATTTCAGTTTGAGTCGAGTCACGCTGACTTATTCTATTATAGAGCTACTGGGTTGGATATAGAGGACGTAGAAAGCAACCCCTTAACTTCCTTTTTTATTAATCATGAAATATACAGAGCTATATCAATAACAGTATGAAATTTATACTGAAAACTGTGAAAAGCAACACTCTTTCGATATGGAATGCAGTAGTTAACAGGAAATGCATACCGTATATTCCATTTTAAAAGCTACGGATGATGAAGGATCATTTTGTCCGAAAGTGAATATTAAAAACGCAAATGGATGCCCTACTTACGGATTTATTTATTGACAGAAACTTAAAGGAACAACAAATAATTTTTTTTAAAGATTTCACCCAATTTATTTTTACTCCGACAGAATATATTAGTCTTGAAAATTTTATTATAACTGTATTGCCAAAATATGTAGGTTCGTCACTTTCGAAATGTAATTAAAATTAACTAATTAACTAATCTTATTTTTTTTAAAGTGAAACTTTGAAAACGTGACATTTATTAAATTGCTTGAAATACTCCGAGGTGAGGAAAGATTTACTAATATTGCAAAGGTTGCATTAATTAGGGAATATATGGTATATATACACATTGTAGGGACGGGTAACACATAAAAGTGCTGGTGTATTACATCCATCCAAACTTAGAGTGTATGGTCCTAATACAATTTAATTGCACACATTAGGGGGAAGTTGTTGTAAGGAAAGAGTTGCTATTAAATAATACAACTACTCACTAGTACTTACATCACATCACAACTGATTGTGAGTAAAGTAAACCATGTGCTGCAAAGTTTAACGAACCACTTCGGTATTAGTACGTACCTATATACCTACCTACATAAAAATCCTGGCCATCATAGTATCATCTCTTGTGTTTGTAAATAAGAATACTACTTACATGGAGCATTTGGATATGAAATGCTGTAAATGTTCTCAAACACATAGTAAATAGTAACCCTTTCAATACTGTTCTATTCTGCATTCCAAATTAAAGTAACCCCGTAGGATTTTAGAGCATTTAGTTAGCCTTGCAAACAAAGGGTGGCTAATTCTATTTACTTGCGGCTCTCTTATTTCCTTTAACCATTACTCTATTCCTCACCAATAATTAAAAGAAATGGATACGCTAATGCAGTACATATGGCAAATGTTTCGAATTATATCCTCTTGGGTTGTGTACAACTTCCTTTGGTCCAGCACGGCTTGTAAGTGCTTTATGGAACCCTTTCTGCATTCATTAACAATGCTAAGCAAATATTAAACTGTGTATGTACAAACTATTTTTACTGTAAGTAGTAGATCTAAAGTGTCTATTTATAGTTAGTGTAAGTGTAACTACCTATATATAGAGTATTGTACTATTAAAATGTTGCCTTAACTTACCATAGCATTCCAAAAATCCCAATTCCCTTGTTCGACCTTCATTTAAACAAATGTAGATTGTAGAAGCTAAGTGCTTGTAGCACTAGCTTCGTATTACTTTATGTGATCCATGCATGTGGCTTTTGGAATTCGGAATTTGCCCACATACATTTGTTTTTACTAAAAGCTTACAATTATGTACATATAAGGTACTTCAAGCGGTATGTGCATTTATGTAATAAGGATATGTGTACAAATGTAAAGTGGACAAGACAAGAGTGACTGGATGTTTCCTGCTTACTTATATTTCCCGAAAACCCGACGCTCTATACATTCCGACCAAACCACGCCAAGCCACAACAGAACAGGACAGAAGAGACAAGATCACGACAAGTCAAGTGATATGTAAGTAACAAAAGCGGAAAGGCTGAACG
The DNA here is from genome assembly GCA_034694165.1 of Tomocerus mixtus. Classification (NCBI taxonomy): domain Eukaryota; kingdom Metazoa; phylum Arthropoda; class Collembola; order Entomobryomorpha; family Tomoceridae; genus Tomocerus; species Tomocerus mixtus. The sequence goes on along the minus strand of JAQFYC010004852.1, from coordinate 8,051 downwards.
CATGTATTATGTAAGATCCCTAAATTAGTAACTACAAGTACAGGACGTGGGTTTGTCTGATTACCCACCAGATACCCTTATGCAATTCCCTAAAGTAACCAACACATTTGCCCGCTCGGTTATAATATAATCCAGTCGGTCCAGTCAAGTCCACTTTAGTCTGTCCTAAAATATTACAAGCTTGCTTCATCTAATCTCAACCAACTTGCACTGTATGACTGTATCCATTGAAAGATTGAAATAAATACCCATATAGTACATAAGTATTACAAAATAAGTCACTAATGGTCATTTGTTCTTATAAATGAAAACCATGCAGGCTTACACTCCTTGTCTCCCTTGGTTTGGTAATATGAAGAGGAAGATCCTCAATGGTACAGAGCAGTAGGCAGACATTAGGACAGAATTTGAGATGTTATGCATATGAATGTGCCTGAGACATTACTAGTCATTATTACAAATACTTAATGACACATTTTCTTAAGGGGCATTCCTCATGTTTCCGGTTTTAAATGGCAAGGGTCTGCTGTGTGGTGTAGCCATGCAACACGTGAACTGGATTAGTAAAGATTTCATTGACACTACTGTCGATAGTTAGGCTATAGCTTATGTTCTACATACATTCTGTTATTCTATTAATAACTGAACAAATTGTTGCCTACTACGTATACTAGAAGATGTATGGTGACAGATTACCGATAAAAATAAACGTAACAACTTGTCCCCCACAATATTAATCGAATTGATCATTATATATCAAAATTAAGTAATATGGTCACTCGTATGAAGAGACATTCCGCCATATTTCACAAATCGTACCTGTATAATATAATATGAATATTTATTTATTTAAATTGTGGTAAAATTCATTTTGGTCTACAAAGTTGCTAAATCTAAATGATGACCTATTTAGCACTGAATGTAGGTACATTACAGTACTATATTTCTATGAACAACTTTGTTTGGTTTTCGTTTGATACACATACAGATATTTATGTGAGATGCTATCGAAGACTTTTATCTGCACCTCCTTACATTTGTCTAAAAATAAAATCTCTAGATTACAATGTATGTGTAGTGTTTCTGGTATGAGCGGAAATGTAACTCACTCTTCTCTATTTTATGTAGCAAATGCACATCCACACCTGTGAGCTATTAGTTTGACAATTCAAAGTCTTCTAACTTTCAAAAAAGACACGTACACCGGAATGAAAGGGCATAGCAACAAACTTGTCACAATGCAATCCTCGTTGAAAGGAATGACCTAATAAACGTGCACCTAACTAATCTAGATGCATATTTATACTACTAATAGCATTTCACACGAGCCTGCACAAGAGATTTTAAAGTTACGTATAGCTTGACATTACAATATTAATGTAGTAAAATCAAATTGCTTAATGCATTTACCACGGTGCACTTAATAACTTATATGTCGATATTACTAGCATCACTAAAGTGTTACCGTTTTGTAGTGGAAATCCTGGTTGTACTTGCAATTCGTTTGAAATGGCCAACAAAAAGTTACAATGTGGTGCATTATAAGACCCCAAATATCAAGCTTCACAAAAAAATAAGTACAGAATTTTAATACAAATTAATGCTAATACACTGTAGACTGTAATATCGTCTATATAATATCTATCCTATTAAAATTCCCTCAATGACTAATTGCTGTTAGGTGGCTCGAACACAATGTTTGTAAATCTTATATACTTAAATACAAAGAAAAAATGAAAGAACAATGTTCCTTTAGTTGCTACCATATTATAAGATTATCGTAAAGAGATTTATATATAAGTAGTAGGAGTAGGAATATATATTTGTATCTTGTATCTATGTGATGTGACATTGTTAGATATTTAAAGGATGGTAATAGCAAGTCTTCACTTCACATATGTAACATAATCCATCCGAAGAGATGTGATCCATATCCTCCTCTGTCTCTGTCAGCTCACTCCAGCTGACTTGAACCCAGTCATCCTCTCATAGTCTAGTCTGGCTTACTCACATCACACTCCTCCATTTCGGTTATGTCCGGTCAACTCAACACCAACTGACATGACGGACTGACTGACTAAAACTGAACTAAATTGATGTGAGTGATTGTGAGTCAAGTCAAGGAAAGAAGGGAATTCTACAGTGAGAACCCTATTTATCTATCTACTGCATCTATCTGTATCTCTTCCTTCCCACTATTTCTGTAATTTGAGACTGTGGGCTCGTTGTGGTGAAAAAAAGAGGAGACAGACAACAACTATTTGGGAAAGGTCAGCTCACATTTTCTCATTCTTGTTTCAATTCCTTCCTTGTTACATAATATACAATGTAAGTAAGTACATACACACTGTTGCTATCCTTTGAATATCTGATCCAGTTTTTAAACCACTTTAAAGTAATATCTTGCCAATTAATGACAATTACAATACAGTATTCTAAATTAGGTACGTAGCAAGAGGCATCATGCGTGCGACATATAACTAGTACAGTAAGTTGTATATAGGTCACTGAACAATTAAATGCATTTGTCAATTAAGCACAAAACCTTTTCAATCTAAATGGATACAGTAGAAGTTGTATATAAGAACGGCCCCACATAATGCATACCTAGGCTTTTGCAACGAATGGGAATTTTTTATTTCAAATATTGTCTGAGTCAACATTACCTAACTGAAATGATCTGTGAATTTAACTTTAACAAAAATTAAAACATAATTACTCAAAGTTAAAAATTGGAATTAAAGTAAATTCTAACCTATTTTTGTTGCAAATACCAACTGGTATTATCTGCTAATTTATAAACGTTATATTTGTAAAATACACAAGTTTGAATCCTAATACATTAGACATTACGATAAGGCAACTAAAATAGGTTAGATAAGCTAAGGTATAGTCTGAAAAGTTTTTGAAGAGGAGAAGAATGAAGAGTAAAGGTATTTGATAAAATATAATGCATAGTGAAGTGTTTGTGCCTAAGTATGTAGTAGTTTGCTTGCATTGCACTTCGGCAATAAAGGATAGGCAAGGGAAGGAGAGCAAAGTCACACAAAGCGAAACCAAAGCAGAGCAAACGAAAAAGTTTGAAAGTTAACTTTGAGTTTACTTTAGTTACATAGTTACCTTCGACAAATATAAGTTAGGTAGTTTAGTTTTACTTATATAAGTACATAGTAGGCTAATCCCGTTCTTATTTCCTACATGCACACTACACTAGGTATACTACATACAATACACACAATTTAAAGCTAACGTAAGCTGCCTATGTATTATGTATACAGATATACACTTATTTACGTAGATTAATACATATTACATAATAGATCTATATAACCTATATGCTATAATATTTCTATATACTTAGGTAATAGTTGTATATATTTTATATGGACAGAACAGAGCAGGCCAGGACGGATCGGAAGAATCTATCGACTGAATGTAAATACTGAACTGTGTGTGTATGTGTGTGGAAAGATATAGTTGAGAGATGTCTTTTGGGAAAAGCAATCCTTCTTCCGCAGTTTGACACGATATGGTGGCCTGTCCTGTCCTGGCTGCCCTGGTCTGACATGGACTGGACTCTAGTGCTAAGGAAATGCTATTTCTAAACCTATGAGCAAATATTTGGTACCTAAATACCTACGTATATTCCTATTCTTGTAGATTCCATAGGAAAGGAGATGCACATTGAACTTTTTCGATTGCCATCATAACATCAGCAAACATTGAACCACCCTTATGCTATATATAGGTACTAACTACACTCTTCTTTCTTGGTTTGCTCCCACTTCCATTCCAGCTCAAATCCAATCCAATCGAGGTCTTGACTTTTGCCTTGAATCTTGAACATTGAACATTGAATGCAATAATGCTTTGCTTACCCAATCCTTTGTGCATTTACAGTAGATACTTATGTATATAAATTGGCAAGACGCAGGACAGGGCAAGAGCACTCAGCTCTTGAATGCATGTATGACGTCTTACATTTTCCGATGACCATTTGGGTTTTTTTCGCTTCGCTAAGTTGAATTAAGGACTTGAGCAGCAAACTGCAGTCTTCAGTACACACGGCAGTCCCTTCCAGTCTCCTTAGATAAATGTCCATCATAGGACAGACACAGTAAATAGTTAAAGAAACAAAAAAGGATTTTACGTTTGCAAAAAGGTGTATTATACAATATTACAAAATAGAATGACTACTTACTATTACTTATATAGACTAAATGTGTACCATTACTTTAGACTATATGAAATACTTATGTAATAATATAAGAAAGTCCGTTTTAATGTCAGCAGTTTCTTTTTCTTTGCTACTATTCTGTTCTGGTTTGGTTTATAGACTCCCTATCTACCTAGTTTAGGTAGTAGAAGTACAGTAGTTCGAGTTTCTGGAGAAATAGAAGTAGCTTGAGAAATTCACGATGAATTGAATTGACTTTACTGTTACCATTATTACCATTACATTACGACTGCCTTGAGAATCAGTTTTCTATGTAAGCCAAGTCAAGTCAAGTCAAGTCAGTGTGAGTCACTATTCTACTACTGTACTGTACTCTTGGAGTTTTACTTTTACTATTGCACCGAATTGCATTTCTATCTCCCTCTCTGCATCGTAAATATCTTATAGAAGGCGAAAGAAGACAAAGTAAGAGTGCAGTCAGACCGTATGGTTCCTAAATGTAACAAGGTACATTTATATCAAGACATTCGTCTTCCATTCCACTATTGCATTGCATTTGGAGTATAAATGTTCCAAAAGCGTTATAGCACACTTATATCTGTATGTTTTAGAGATAGATATGTACTAATATTGGTATGGCTTGAGAAAACAAATGCATTTCCTAAGAATTGACAATATATTGAAGGAAGCCAAGTCAATTCAGTGTTTGTATACATAGAATCTACGTAACAGTAAGTACTTACTGATACTACATTACTATATGTAAATATATGGTCTAGTTATATGTATGTAGTAGAGTAGTGTATGTTTATATATTGAAGCCTCGCCTCTTCTCTACTCGAGTTTAAGTTGAGTTCCTTCTTTCGACTTTCATCACGAATCCTGCGACAAGTGACTACATTTGGAGACTTATGAGTCTCCTAGGAATACTGAAAATGCCACTTTTCTAACGCCTTCAGTTCACTCGACTTGACTTGCTTTTGCTTTCCTCTTTTTCTATTCGTAAGCTTGGATTCTTATTCCTACAAGTATTACAAATATATGGAGAAAAAGAATAGAGAAGTGGTCTGGTATCTATAGTGTGAATGCTCCACTCAACACGAGTACTTCAACCTCTTCACATTTATATGATCTATGTATAAGATTATAGAACTCTTCATTTTACTCTCTAAAACACTTGGCCTCTCTTGGCTTGTCTTCGCGTGAAATTCTTTTCTGTCCATGGGCTTCCTCTTTGCATTGAAGTAGTGTATAGCTATATATTTCGCTTGTAACTAGCTGCATATCATAGTATAATGTATATTATCACTCCAGATGCATGAAATTACTATCTATATAGATATTATTGACATTACTATACATTTTCACTAATTATATCTTTGTATGCGTTTAAGCTTTGTTACTGCTGTTATTACCACAAACTAATCTCCGAACTGAACTGATTTATCATTTTTGTACATGATGATATATGAATACATTTCTGTCGTTCCTGTCAATAGTCTGTGTAATACAAGTTTAACTCTCATTTACACGGAGAAGCAACAAGGAAGTTTGCTTTAGTTTAAGGCAAGTTTCTGTATGTACGTACACATTACTACAATACAACTGTGTATTATATACTTGAAATCTGGCACGATTGCACCAAGATAAGTATCAATCAATGCAATTTAAGTACAGGAAGGATTCACATGCAATTACTGTCTTTTGACCTAATGTACTATTTAAAGTTTGGGATTTTATTTAATCATTATAATTATAGACAAGTTTAATGTTTACCTACAAATGTGTGATTCAATAATTTAGTTTAATAAAACAGTCACTACTACGAGCAGACGATCTATCAAACAAAATATGAAATATAGAAATTATTAATGCTTTAATTTATTAAAATGGCATTTTGATTAATTTCACCTCAATCATTACAACTTTCTGATACCAAAATTATGCATTGCATTGCTTACATTTATAACTGTTGCTTACATTTATAACTGTTTTCACTTGGTTCAATTTTGGTAATGTATTTTTGTTAATATTCTTTGGTAGATTGATTCCATATCTCAAACACAAGCAACGTGGTATTATCATGTATCTCCAATTTCTTTTTTAACTAATTTGCACCATAATGTAAGTATTCCTAAAGTATACGTAAATAAGCAAGGGAAATTCTGAATATTTCCAGTCAATCCTTCCTGGACTGGCTTTACCTCCCCTGCATCTATTATTTGACAAGATGTTTGAGAACTTTTTCTCTGCTTTCCACTACTCTTCATTTCTCAATTCAAAATTCGAAACAAGTTCCTGGGAAGTCCTAATGTAATAAAGTTAGTATGAAGAGACGTTATCGAAGAAGAAAGGAAAAGGCAGCTACTAGCGCGATAGAGTGAAAGAAGCATCCCCTTTCAATGTTCTGTTCACTTTTTCTAAGAAAAGGCAAACTATTCAAGAGAAATTGTGAATTGGAAGAAAAAGAAGCGTGAAGCTCTCTTGTCTAGTCTGCTCTGTATCTTGTAGTTGTCTGTTGTGAATTTTAAATGCATTTTTCACCGGTGCCGGTGAGTGGGTGGGTGTCTTCCATACATACGGAACAAAATTCGCTACGAACTTTTCTCACTTTTTATTTAAAGGTGTAGTGAACGAAACGAAAGGAATGGCCTGTACTGTATGCACATATGTAGGCATAGACATAGACGAGAAAAATCTTGTGATCTGCCTGCAAGTCAGTGCGTGTGGTTATTTTTGAAGAGTTCTAACTTTACTTTGAGAAATATTTAACATGTGTTTTGGAAATTCTATACATGAATGGAATACGCGTGGAATGGCCTGTCTACAGTTTATTCGCCCACTAAAAAATGGCACTAGCATCTGTCTTCTTAGGAAATTGCAAATGATTTTTATGAAAATAAAGGAGTAAGAGTGAATAAATGAGAATATTTATTGAGAACTGATTAATTATCATAAATATAAAACATAATGCAGAAAAATACAGTCAAAATAGATTATAGATAGTAGTAAGAACTCTCAAATTACAATTATATTACAGACACGGTAAATAATATAGTAGTAGTAGCTAGATACATAGTAGTACGTTATACTTTTATAGTTAGTATTGTATACTGTGAGAAGATCTAGAATGAAGTTTGGACTTTGGACTTTTATAATTAGAGACAGACAAATTCAGTCGAAATGCAAATCTCTTTTGCAAATAGGACAACAGTTGCTTAAAATTTTGACACAAAGTCTGAGACAATTTGTGTGAAACAAATGTTGACACGGAGTGACTCTGGCAGTTTTCATCGTACTCAGGCAAATGGCACAAACATCGTCTAAACTGCTGAGTTCCTCTTCAGAAGCGAATCTGAAACTGGACACTAGCAGTTCTTCGGATTCTAACTTGTTCTTAAGTGCACTGAGAGATTTATATTGAAGGTACACATTAACATAGAGGGTTAGCAGAGTTAATTTCGGAGAAAGAACTGGCAACAGCATGAGGACATTAGAGGTGACAATGATGAACTTGATGATGAGTGTTGCATAGAGTTTTTCCAAACCGAGAATTCTTTCCTGGACCATCGGGTATGGGATGTAAGTAAGGAGATTTGGCAAAGAGTCTTGCATACATTTCTCCGTAAGAATGTAGTAGCTCAGAGTTATAATGATGTAGAACTTTGTAGGACAGTAATTCTCCAAACCTTGCTCGAGTCCCAAAACTGTCAACCCAAAAATATGATTGGTTAGTTTATTGCTTTCCCTTTCGTTTTCCTTGCACATGCAAATAAATGTTCAAAGTTAAGTAAGTGTCTTGATTCTACAGAAGAAATCTACCCGATTTACAACGTAGATGAAATGTGAAGTGACCTATGAAATGAAATTCCGG